>CAUYRH010167800.1:0-14353 GCA_963574655.1 Perodicticus potto | reverse complement strand
TCCGCCTCCCAAGTAGCTGGGACTACAGGCACCCGCCACAATGCCCGGCCATTTTTGGTTGCAGCCGTCATCGTTGTTTGGCGGGCCGGGCTGGATTCGAACCCGCCAGCTCAGGTGTACGTGGCTGGCGCCTTAGCCCGTTGAGCCACAGGCGCCGAGCCTGCTGTGACTTTTCTATGTAGAAAAAGTAAACTCGAGATTTATCAAGAGAACTGTGTCTTTAGGCAAGTTGTTTAACCTCCCTGTGTCTCAGTTTCCTTATTGGTAAAACAGGGCTAATTATAGTACATAAGCAGTGATGTTCCCAGAAATACTTGGGTCTGTGCAGAGCACTCAGCTTGAAATAAGCATTTGCTCTTCTTACCTCCTGGGACAGCAGAAAACATTGGGGTTGGGGATGTGAGATGAAGGGAGTGTGCTGCTCTTCCGAAGAATAAACACCACATTTGGTTGCTGTTTCTCAGTATTTCCTCCTGTCCCTAGACGGGGGAAACTAAATTGCTCTGAAATTAATACACAGATGGAGGGCCTGAGAATTGAGTTTCCTTTGAGGGAAAATTAGTCTCTGGCACATATTTCATTAGGAGAAATGCAGAAGCAGCAGGGCTGGTCCTGCCTAAGCCTCCTCCTGCCTCCTGCGGCCCCTGCTCGAAAGCAGTCCCACCTCTCCCCCGCCCCCATTCCTTCCTCACTGCCCTCTTGGGCTGATGTTGGCACGCTGGCTCTGTAGCTACTTAGCAGGTTCCTGTGTGGCCTCCAGGTCATCGATGTGTGCTTAGAGGTGGGGATTTGTCTCCTGCTCAGATCAGGGGACTCTTGGGAGGAAGAACAGCCTCTTCTTCTCTCCCCAAGGAATGGGTAAGGGAGGGCATGCTCCCAGGGGCATAGAAACCTTCCACATTACTTCTCAGCTCTCCCATTCCACTCGCTGCTCTGGGCTTCTGTGCAATAGTCTGGCCTGGAGACGGGGAGTGTGTGTGTGTGTGTGTGTGTGTGTGTGTCTGTGAGAGACAGAGGGCGCCATCACAGCATTCTGACCCAGGAAAAAAGAGAGGAGAAAATGAGTCCCAGTAGGAGAATGTAGACAGCATTAACACTGAAGCAGCCAGGTGGGCAGGCTCAGCCTCTGGAGAGTCTCTGTGCCTGGAATTAGACAGCAGAACTGTGCATGGGGACAGAGCCCCTGCTCACCCTGGCTGCTCCCTGCCATGTGCCCAGAGGAAGACACTCAAAGGACACAACCTCCCAAGACACTGGGAAGTCCCATCCTGCCCAGACCTTCTCTCTCTCCTCACTGACAAAGGCTCAGTAATGTGGGGGAGGGATAGGAGCAGGGTATGGACTGGTGACATTTACCAAAGACATGAACTCGGTGAATATTGTGATTTGCTGATTAAAAATGTAATGTTTTTCTTAGGGTCAAAAAACTGGGTACAGAGAAGTTGGCAGAAGTGGGGGCTGGGGGGAGGAATGGAGCAAGGCAGGCTTCTCTAGCTGAGGGGGGAGGTCTGCCAGGCTGCTGGGGTGGGGCCGTGGGCAGAGAGAAGGCAAGGAGGGCCCAGGAGTCCACTGGAGGGTGGGCCTGGGGCAGGACCTGGGCTAGCATCTGGCTGTGTGACCCCAGGACAAGGACCCTGACCAACGTGGAAGGGTTACAACACAATCGCATTTCACCCTACCAATGTGTAGGGCTAGCAGGGATCTAGGCCCTTTTCTGAAAGTCTGACCACAAAGAAACAAAGAAAAGGAAATCTCCATTCCTTCTCTTTTCTTTCTCCATCTTTCACTACCTCGCCCCGGCTCTATGGAATGGAAATCTTAGACATTTCCATTCCATAACTCAGAGGGCAGGTGAAGAACCAGGTGGGGGAAGGAGAGAAAAGGCAGATTTGGGACAGGTGGGGTGGGAATGAGATGGCCGCTGAGAGCGTGGCCCCTCGACCTTATCCTCTTTCTGACTTTGATCCCTGCCAGGGGACTCCTTGGCCATCAGAGAGAAACAAAGTTCTCCACCATGCCCAGTATGGAAAACAAAACAAACAAAATGATATTAATGGCAACACTTGCAGAGTGCCTACCACCTGCTGCTGCTGGAACTAGGGGTCCCTCACCTGTCACCTAAGCCAGTCAGCAGAGAAATGAATGAAAGATCTACAGTTTCACTCTTATTTACAGAAAAGTCAGTGATTCCGGAGAACAGCGAGGATACCTCCTCCAAGAACTGTACTATTCTCCTGTTGTTGTTTTTTTTCTTTTATACTCTCACAGTAAAAGCAAGCATTGGCAATGTTATTACTCATCATGGTCTACGTTAAGCAGATTCCTCCTCATAGGTAACAAAGTTACACAACATTTTCCTATCTTCAAGTGCTTCTATCTTCAAAGCATTTCCATTTAAACTAAATTTATAGTCAATTAATGCTTCGCTGGGTGCACAGAGTGCCCTGGGTCCTCCAGTACTATGGAGTCTAGTCCCCCAACCTAACTATGACGTAGGTTGGAAATGAATAAACAATCTCCAGATACCAGCATGGAGGCTCATCCAGCCTTATTAGGACCTGTCCAGCAGCGTCCTGCATGAAATGGCCGTTCCGGTTAACAGTGGCTGCTATCAATGCCACACACAGTGTGATGCACTCTACTTGGGGGAACTATTTAATCCCCACCATATCCCTAATCCCAGGAGACATGACTGTAATGACCCCCAATGCCCAGGGACACTGTACGCAGAGTGAAGGGACTTGCCCCAGTCTCAGGATGCGAAGCAGAGGTTTAGAGCCTGGCTGACTCCACCACTCCACATGGCAGCCCTCAGAGCTTCTGGGGGTCGGGGGAGGTCGTGGCTTGCTAAGGAAGGGATGGGGAATGAAAAGTTCCAATGGAGAGGCCCGTGGATGTTCTGGCCTGAAGTAACAGGTGATGAAGAGGGAATGGGCCAGTCCTTGTTGATCTGAGAAAGTGCTGGTCTATGCCCTCCTAGGTCCTCAGGCAGAGAGAGACAGAGAGAGAGACAGAGAGAGACAGAGAGAGGAAGTAAACACCGTGAATCTGTTCTGCTTCCTGCCCCTTCCCTCACCTCCATCTGCCAATCTGCCAGGTGCAGACGCAGACTCCCTCCCCTGGCCGTGACTGCCCGGAGTTGTTCAGAAGCAGTTCTGTTTGTGGGAGCCGTGAGCTGCCCACTGATGCACAGACTGTAGCTGTGCCCCAGAACACTTGGCCCCATTCAGAGAGTGGCCTCTCCAAGCTGTGGGAAAACCTTAGGTGTTATCTCCCTGACCCAGCTCTGCAGCCAGAGAACATGTTAGCTGGGGACAAAAACAAGCCCCAGCCCCAGACCGTGGCATTGGCTTGCCTGCCACCCCTCTTTGTTCTCTATGACCCCCCATGTTCTGCCCCTAGGCACACTGCATGCTAGTACCTCACTACTAGGTACTGCATGCTAGTACCTTTATAATAAGCAGTAATTGAATTCAGGTAGGCTTGGTCCGCCAACTAAGTTCTTCTTCAAAGTTGTTATAACTATGCCAGGCCCTTTACATTTCCATATGAATTCAGCTTGTTAATTTTACAAAAAATTCTACTGGGATTTTGTTTGGGACTGTGTTTGATCTATAGATCAATTTGAGGACAGCTGGGTGGATTGTAGGGATGAAACCCTAAATGAAGTTGGCATTACAGCATTTTTTGTAGGTTTTGTAGAGTTCTGTTCACTTGTTTTTCTTCCTCAAAAGGCTGTAAACAAAGGCAGGGTGTGCTGGCTCACGCCTGTAATCCCAGCCCTCTGGGAGGCCGAGGTGAGTGGATTGCCTGAGCTCTCAAGTTGGAGGCCAGCCTGAGCGGAGCAAGACCTCATCTCTAGAACTAGCCAGACAGTGGCAGGTGCCTGTAATCCCAGCTACTCAGGAGGCTGAGGCAAGAGAATTGCTTGAGCCCAAGAGTTTGAGGTTGCTGTGAGTTATGACACTCTACCCAGGGCAACAAAGTAACACTTTGTGTCAAAAAAAAAAAAAAAAACACACCAAAGAAATAGGCTATGCTTTACTTACCATTTAACACTCACCCTCACATCCCCAGCCCTGAATGCTAAGCTTTGCAGGCAGCAGGTGTTCGATATATATTTGTTACAGGAACATGTATTTATTTGATCATTTGTTTATTTATTCAAAAAATAAAATGGATTCTTGCTTTTTTCGTCACTCTGCCTTCTTTCTTTTCTTTTCTTTCTTTCTTTTTTTTTTTTTGAGACAGAGCTTCAAGCTATCACCCTGGGTAGAGTGCTGTGGGATCACAGCTCACAGCAACCTCCAATTCCTGGGCTCAAGCAAGTCTCCTGCCTCTGCCTCCCAAGTAGCTGGGACTACAGGCACCCGCCACAACGCCCGGCCATTTTTTGGTTGCAGCCGTCATTGTTGTTTGGCAGGCCCGGGCTGGATTCGAACCCGCCAGCTCAGGTGTACGCAGCTGGCGCCTTAGCCCGCTGAGCCACAGGCGCCGAGCCGCTCTCCCTTCTTTCTTATAGACAGATTCTACTCCAAAACAATGCTTGCTGAATCATTATCACATTGTGAGGAGTATACCCACGGCTCCGTGTCTCTTTTTGAAGACCATGCGTATGTGCATGTGTGTGAGTGTGTGAATGTGTGCACATGTGCACAAATCTGTGAGGGACGAGTGTGTCCGAGACACAGGAGACTTTTCTCTCATACAGGCCACTTGGATAGACGCCTTCCATTTCTCCCATTCTAGGACTTATGGCTATGGAAGGCCAGGTGTTGGTAACATGTTGGGCATTCTGTTCCTTTATCTTCCAGTAATAAACTTCATTTTATTACAGAGTCACTAAAATAATCATGCTTATTCTTCACCTCTGAAACATGACTTTCCCCAAGTCTAGTGAAGCTACACTTACTTCGACAAATTTAATGTAACCGCTGCCGGCGGGGGGAGAGCTGTACGTCCTCTGTGGGTGGTTCCTGCCCCAGAGCTGTCCCCCAGCTGAGTGAGGACCCGAAGGAAGTGGCTCAGCTCAGAATCTCCTTGGATGGTTTCTCTGCCGTTTGACTGAAAATAATTGCCAGTGATTAATGAAGTGAATGGTTGAAGCTTATTTTTCAATCAAAACTCAATTCCTGCAAGTAGAAAAGAGAGGTGTAAAATATTGATCAAGTTCATTGGAGTGCCAAGCTTCCTTCCTGCACAAGATCAAATTGCCTGACGGGGAAACAGCTTTTTGCCTATAGATCCACCAGGCCGAATGTCTCCTTAAAACACAAGTTGAACATGTTAGGGCCTGGCTACTGGGTACAGGAGAGGGTGGCAGACACAGCTGAAGGAGCAGACTCACTTGGGATTAGAATCTGCCTCTGCCACTTCCCAGCTCTGTGACTTTATTTATTTATTTTAATATTTTCAAGACAGAGTCTCACTCTGTTGCCCTGGTAGAGTATCATGGTGTCATAGCTCACAGCAACCTCAAACTCTTGGGCTTGAGCAATCCTCTTCCCTCAGCCTGGCAAGTTTTTCTGTTTTCAGTAAGACAGGGTCTCACTCTTGCTCAGGCTGGTCTCGAACTCCTGAGTTCAGCCAATCCACCCGCCTCAGCCTCCCAGAGAATAGGATTACAGGTGTGAGCCACCGCACCCGGCTAGGTAGCTTTGTTACTTTGGACAAATGATTTCACATCTTTTAGTCAGTTTCATCTACAAAACTGTAGTTAATAACTCCTACTGTGAAGAATTAGTATTGTGATTTGAGAGTAAAGATATATGTCTCAATATGTAGTTGGCATGAAGTAGATAGCTAATGTCGCCTGTCTCTGGTGAGCAGGCTGAACTCTAGTGTAAGGGGTGTGTGGTACTGAATGTATGGGGGGGTGTCAGTGCCCGGCGTGGAAGGTGAGCATTACAGTGTGAAAATGGACTCTGAGAGTCTGTGGGGCCACGGCCTCTCTGTGCTTTCAGAGATCTGCATTCTCCAGCCTTCTTGTAGAGGTCTTCAGATGAGAGTGGGAGGAAATCTCAAAGGGGATTCCTTGGGGTTGTCTGGGGACAGTGCGGGCGCCGCATCCCTTCTGTTGTACCAGCAACAGACCTCAGGCCCATCGCTATGCCTCCCACAGTCCCTCCAGACTTATTAAAAGACTTCAAAGAAGACTTCAGCATTAGAAACTGCACCTGCCATTCACATTTTTTAACACTGAAGACACAAGCCTGAAGAGCATGTCTGTGAGTGCTAATCAGCCTCTAGAGAGAAAGAGAGGAGAGAACAGAGGAAAGACACGGACACGGGGATGCTCAGGGCCAGAAAAATGCAGAGGCAGCAGGGGAAAGAAAGGGAGATATTCCTTGAATTTTATAAAACACCTCAAGGTGCCTAATGAGGGTGAAAAAGACTGAGGACCAACAAGAAAAGGGTCTGATCCCAGACGAGAGTAAGTAGGATGAGAGGCGCGGCTGGCACGGCGATTTCTCTTTTCTAAGAGGCAAATAAAGTCAGACTGGCCTGTCCCTGCACAGGGAGAGCAGAGACCACAGCAGACTGAGTGCAGAAGGCACTGGGAATGCGGGACGGGCCCTGAGCGTAGCTAGCTGCCTGGGCTCCGTCTTTCTACACATGTCCAAACACCTGCTTTATTAGGAAGCATAAAAAATGAAACTTTATTTAGCACCAGATTCTTTTATAAGTGCTATCTTATTTAATGCTGATACTAGCCATAGGAAATAGATACTTAGGAAACACTAAGTAACAGACCTCAGGCCCACCGCTATGCCTCCCACAGTCCCTCCAGACTTGTTAAAAGACTTCAAAGAAGACTTCAGCATTAGAAACTGCACCTGCCATTCACATTTTTTAACACTGAAGACACAAGCCTGAAGAGCACCACTTTATAGACAAGGAAATTGAACATCAAAAGGTCACACCTGGGTCTATATCTTGACGGTGGATCAGCCTGCTTCTAGCCTTTGGATTCATAAAGTTTGGTTTGTTGCTATCAGATTGTTTCAAACTTTATCTTCTTCTCTTGATTACCAAGTAAATGCAATGCTTACTAAAAGGCATTTAAGAAGTACTTAAAGTTATAAAGAATATAAAAATCATTTTTTATTGGTAATTTCTTTTTTCTTCTTTGTATTTTCTTCATGGCTTTGGTAGTTATTATAGCTAGTGAGATGCTCTGTTTAAGAATGCTTTCAATTGTAAGAAACAGACAACTTCACTATCAATACAAAGATAGGAGGTGTTTCAAAAATATAGACTTGTTTTTCTTGCATAACAGGAAGCCCAAAGGTAGACAGTTGCTGCTGCTGATTTAGTGGTTCAGGAATGGGTCAACATTTTGAAAATGCTCTCACCTTTGCCACATGGTTACAAAGTATCTGCAACAGCTCCAAAAATTGCAATCAGGTTCAAAGCAGTAAGAAGAAAAGCAAGGCACTAACACCAACTGTTCCTTTATGAGAAAAGGAAAAGTTTTCCCAGAGGTACTTGGCAAACTTTTGTTTGCAACCTATTGATCATACTGGGTCCCAAAGCCACTCCTACCTTTAAGATAGGCTGGGAAAAACATTTTGCTCCTCTAGAGTCTTTCACTGAAATGCATTTTGGAGAACGGGGTTGGGAGTGGGAACTGAGTCAGCCAATCAATGGCGTCTACCACAGACACCACTCTGACTCGCCAGGCCTGTTTCACGTGTCCATCCCTGGAACTGGAGAGGACTTTGCTTTCCCGCAATTACACGGATGGAAAATTAGGAGCTGTAAGCACGAAAGGAAGATGGGCACTAGGGAGGTAAGAATGAAAGGTGTCCATTACATTTAATGTTACATTTTACTGTGTGACAAATCACCCCCAAACTTAGTGGCTTAAAACAAACAGTTGTGATTTCTTCCTGTTCTATGAATCAGTTGAGCAGTTCTATTTTGAGCCCTGGTTACGTAACTTCTCAGGTCCCTTTCAACTCTTGAAAGTGAAATGATACCAACTACTGTTGACCAAGTAAGTGCCTACTATTTATCAGGCGGTGACATTAGTCTACCTAAATAGTTCCTCATTCTTTCCCCTACTGCTGGCACCTGCTACATATTTTGAAGGATTTGTATTCTATTGAGGGTATTATGTGCAGATATAAGTAATAATGTTTGAGATTCAGCATGAGGTGCTCCACATAGATGGTTTTGTAAAATCCTCACCACCACCCTCTGAGGTTTGGAGTACATTTTGTTAGACCACGTTTTCCTCATGACATAATTGTTAGCTGTGAGATGTACCTTGTATTAAAACTGACTGTAGGCTTGGTGCCTGTGGCTGAAGCAGCTAAGGTGCCAGCCACGTACACCTGAGCTGGCGGGTTTGAATCCAGCCTGGGCCCGCCAAACAACAATGACGGCTGCAACCAAAAAATGGCCGGGCATTGTGACAGGCGCCTGTAGTCCCAGCTACTTGGGAGGTGGAGGCAGGAGAATTGCTTGAGCCCAGGCATTGGAGGTTGCTGTGAGCTGTGATGCCTCGGCACTCTATCCAGGGTGACAGCTTGAGGCTCTGTCTCAAAAAAAAAAAAATAAAACAAAATAAAATTGACTGTACTCAGCCAATATTTAAAATAAGCACTTTATGACTTCTCTTTGACATATTCTAATTGCCAGCATCATTACTGTTTCACTTTGGGGACGTTATTAAGTAAAATCAAGGTTACAGGGACACAAACACATACCATGACAGTCGGCCTGATTACAAACATGACCTCTAAGTGACTAAGAGACGGATAGTATAGATAGACAGGGTGGAGATGCTGGGCACAGGGGTTTCATATCCAGGCAGACAGAGCAACATTTCATCCCACTACTGCAAATGGCACTCAAATTAAAACTTGTGAACTGTATATTTCTGGAAGTTTCCATTTCATATTTTTGGATCACAGTTAACTTCAGGTACCTGAAACCACAGAAAGCAAGACCAGGGATAAGGGAGACTACTGCATTGCAAATCTTAACTTATAAAACATATTTCATCATGCACTACATAAAATACCATTTTAATCTTTTAACATATTGGGGTTTGGCATGAAATGGAATTTTGAAAAGAGTTCCTCTGCTCTCTCATTATCTCACTTGGTCTCCTAAGAACCTTGTGCATTCAAGGTATTATTATTCCCAGCTTACAAATAAGGAAACAGAGGCTCAGAGAGATTAATCGACTTTCCCGAGATAAACAACAAAAGAAACAACGAAGCAGATGGCAGAGATAGGACTTTCAACTGTGAATTCATACTTCTTTCCATCACAGCGTGTGGCTCTCTCTACTCCTTGCCAAGCCTCTGGGAATATATGTACCAGCCAAGTCCAGGGCAGATGAAAAAGGTGCATCTGGGTGGACGGTGGGAGGAAGCAAAAGCAGCAGCAGTGGCAAAAACTTCCTGAGTTCTGAGAACTCTCTAGAAGGGCCCAGCAGGCTGTCTGGAGAGTGTCAAGATGTTTTCTCCCCCAAACCTAGCAAACCAGTACTCCATCCAGGAGTCAGGAGGGGATTCCTACTCTTCCAGGAGCTCCAAGGGAAAGTGAGGAGTCTGGAACACTCCCTAAAGACATTCTGCAAACACTGCTCATTCTCACTTCAGCTAAGTGTATCCAGGCTACTGGAAAGCGCTAGAACGTAAGCCTGTTTCCAGGGTGAAGCATTAATGCTGCCTCTGGTTTCAGAGGCTTTAGCTGAGGCAGGAAGGTATAACTTTGGCCCCGGGAGCTCTTGGTAATTTGCACATTACCTATCTCCCCGAATTAGAGTCATTAGATGCATGACCAGCCTTACTTATGAACATTTGCACCGTCCAGCGGCTGTTAGGGACCCACTGATGGGTATTAATGAATGGGTGTGTGCTAGCCCTGATACTTCCTGTTCAGAACCTTGGGTCTCTTGTGGCGAGGTGGAGTGAGGGAAATACCCGCAACGCCTGCCCCCTGCCTCTCCCCAGCGGGCTCTCAGGCTGACCCTCACGGCCACCCTTCAGCTTTGCTCCACCCCTCTTCCCACTTTGCACTGTGTGTCTCAATTGCTCTGTGTAGTTTAATGCCACCTCTTTCCTGGTCATGAAGTGCACCTTCTTCCCAAATGTCTTTTTTATCCAATACCATATTTCCTTCTCCTGGGACCACCCTTCCCTTGACCACTGCTCCACTCCCTGCCACATGCTTTAGGGAGAGCTGTCCCATTCCTACCTAACAGTCCCCCTAGCCAGATTTGATTGGTCCATGATGTTATAAATTGGAATTCACTCTTTTTTTTTTTTTTTTTTTTTTGAGACAGAGCCTCAAGCTGTCACCCTGAATAGAGTGCCATGGCATCACAGCTCACAGCAACCTCCAATTCCTGGACTCAAGTGAGTCTCCTGCCTCTGCCTCCCAAGAAGCTGGGACTACAGGCGCCCGCCACAACGCCCGGCCATTTTTTGGTTGCAGCCGTCATTGTTGTTTGACGGGCCCGGGCTGGATTCGAACCCGCCAGTTCAGGTGTACATAGCTGGCGTCTTAGCCCGTTGAGCCACAGGCGCCGAGCCGGAATTCCCTCTTAATGAAGATACAATAGCTGTAATAATATTTATCGAGCCACTGTTCTAAGCACTTGACTGGCAGTAACTCACTTAATCCTGCCCCAATCTTATCAACTAGACATTATTAGTAGCCTAAGTTGCAGATCAAGAAACTGCAAAGAGCTCAAGTTCACTCAGCTAGAAAGCAGCAGAGCCAGGATCAAACTCAGGTCATCTGGTATGCCCTCTCCCCCCTCGCTCCTTCTCCCGCCTCCTCTTTATATAAGTTTTAAACAGACAGAAAGGTAGGCAGAATGGTATAATGAATTCCCACACATCCATCACCTTGATTTAACAACTGTTAACATTTTGTCATATTAGCTTCATCTATTTTTTACATTCTCTAACAGATAAGGATTTTTTTTTTAGAGGAGACTTGTGTTTAATGGTGAAGCTTAGCACACCCCCCGCACCAGGAATGGCATGGAGCCCAGCAGCAGGGACAGGTAGGTGACCCCCATGGAGCCTCGCATGGCAAAGAGGTAAAGAAGTGACCATTAAATAGAAGAGCCTGGCTCGGCGCCTGTGGCTCAACGGGCTAAGGCGCCAGCCACGTACACCTGAGCTGGGGGGTTCGAATCCAGCCCCGGCCCGCTAAACAACAATGACGGCTGCAACCAAAAAATGGCCAGGCGTTGTGGCGGGCGCCTCTAGTCCCAGCTACTTCGGAGGCAGAGGCAGGAGACTCGCTTGAGCCCAGGAATTGGAGGTTGCTGTGAGCAGTGATGCCACCGCACTCTCTCCAGGGTGACAGCTTGAGGCTCTGTCTCAAAAAAAAAAAAAAAAAAAATAGAAGAGCCCGCTGGCCTCAGACAGGGCAAAGCCCACGCGGCATAGAAGAAGAGCTGCTGCTTGAGACGGGTTCCTGGCGTAGCCAGTGATCAACCTGCCAAACACCGTTCCAATGCCAGCCCTGAACCAGCCACACCAACTGTGGCTGCCCCAGCACCAATAAACTCGGTGGCTGTGTCAGTGTCCCAGGAGATTAACACTGGTCTGTAACTCCCGTCGGGCCACATGGAGTGGGAAGCTGTTCTAAGAAGGCTGTTTAGATGAATTCTCCGGCCTATCCTGGAAGAAGGCAGACACAGGCTTGCTTAGACCCCTGGTACAGTAGTGGATTAGAGCCAGCAGAATGAGCAGTGCCCTGGTGGTCTGCAATTTTTCCTTTTGTACTCCCTTGGCCTGGCAGCCCCTGCTTGGCCAATACCAGTAGGCCTGCTCCAGGTGACTCTCAGAGAAGGATTTTAAAAAATAGCATCGCCACACTACCATGATCACACACAACTCATTTAACAGTCATTTCTTCATGTTATCTAATATTCAGTCCGTGTTCGACTTTTTTCTGATAAAATGAAAAATACAGTTCTTTTATTTAAATCAGTATCCAA
Organism: Perodicticus potto; assembly: GCA_963574655.1. Lineage (NCBI taxonomy): Eukaryota > Metazoa > Chordata > Mammalia > Primates > Lorisidae > Perodicticus > Perodicticus potto. The sequence goes on along the minus strand of CAUYRH010167800.1, from coordinate 2,376 downwards.
AGTCTACACATTGCATTTGGTTGATACATCTCTTAAGTCTTAAGTTATAGATTAAGTTTCAATCTATAACACTCATCCCCCTTTTTCCTACAGCAATGAATTTGTGGGAGAAACTCAACCATTTGTCCTGTAGTATTTCTCCCATTCTTGATCTAGCTGATCATGCTCGTGTGATCTTGTGTAACGTTTACTCTACTGTAAACAAGTGGTCAGATCGCAAGCACTGATTAACGTAGCAAACACTGCGATGCCTCTTCATCTCCCTGGGCGTCCCCTTCTACATGCCAAAGGTTGGCATATTGCTGCCTAAGGACTTTCTTGTTCCCTGGGCAAGCTGGAAATGCAGAAGAATTAATGTCCTTGGAAGCAACCTTTAACCAATAGCCGGGGATTTGGCAAAGAAACACCCAGGCTTCAGGTGGCGCTTGTGGCTCAGAGAAGTAGGGCGCCAGCCCCATATGCCAGAGGTGGCGGGTTCAAACCCAACCCCAGCCAAAAAAAACAAACAAAAAAAAAAAACAAAGCAGAAACACCCCAGTTTCTTTATCCCTCAATTGGGTTAGCTCTGGAATTTGTATCTGTCAAAGTTCCCCTGAAAGGCTGAGCTCCAGCTGACTGTACTTCCTTACAGGAATTTTCTGGAATCATCTCCCAAGTAAACTACTTAAAGTGAATCCTATCTCAAAGTCTGGCCTACATAAACCAAGATAACTAGATGCTGGTTAACATGCCTTGAACAGCTGTTTCAGAAGTTGTGTAATATACTTTCTACTGCCTATATCGGGGGCCCATGATGTTCATTTGTCCCACTGTTACTGAAGTCAAGCTTGATCAGAGGGTTCAAGTAATTTCAACCTGATCCATTTATTATAAAACTTCTGATAAGCCTAATGTTGCCTAGATTCTTTATTTTCATCATGAGTTACAGTGATGGTGGTTTTCTTTTTTTTTTGTTTTTTGTAGAGACAGAGTCTCACTTTATTGCCCTTGGTAGAGTGCCGTGGTGTCACACAGCTCACAGCAACCTCCAACTCCTGGGCTTAGGCGATTCTCTTGCCTCAGCCTCCCGAGTAGCTGGGACTACAGGCGCGCGCCACAATGCCTGGCTATTAATGCAGTTCGCTGGGGCCGGGTTTGAACCCGCCACCCTCGGTATATGGGGCTGGCGCCCTACTCGCTGAGCCATAGGTGCCACCCCGATGGTGGTTTTCTATTTCAACAATTCCTCCTGAAATTATTACCTGTGATTCTTCTAATAATAACTTCATATTTCTTTAGTTAATCTCCACACAATTTTTATGAGAAAGACAAGATAAATGCTTCATTGACTTTTTTCTTCTTATCTATTGATTTTTAGAAAAATGAATTAGTGTCACAGCAACCTCTAAAGGTGACAAATGATAGCTCAAAAAAAAAGCTTAATTATGGGCCAGGACTATGGCTCACACCTGTAATTGTATCACTCTAGGAGACCGAGGTGGGTGGATCGCTTGAGTTTAGGAGTTCGCTCTGGGTAGAGTGCCAGGGCATCATATCTCACAGCAACCTCAAACTCCTGGGCTCAAGAGATCTTCTTGCCTCAGCCTCCCAAGTAGCTAGGACTACAGGCACCTGTAATAATGCCTGGCTAGTTTTTCTGTTTTGTTTTTTTCATTTTTATTTTTTATTTATTTATTTATTTATTTATTTATTTATTTATTTATTTTTGAGACAGAGCCTCAAGCTGTCGCCCTGGGTAGAGTGCTGTGGCATCACAGCTCACTGCAACCTCCAATTCCTGGGCTCAAGCGAGTCTCCTGCCTCCGCCTCCCAAGCAGCCAGGACCACAGTCACCCGCCACAACGCTCGGCCATTTTTCTGGTTGCAGCCGTCATTGTTTGGCGGGCCTGGGCTGGATTCGAACCTGCCAGCTCAGGTGTACGTGGCCAGTTCCTTAGCCCGTTGAGCCACAGGCACCGAGCCATTCTGTTTTTTTTTTAATTTTATTAAATCATAATTGTGTACTTTAGTGCAATCATGGGGCACAATGTGCTGACTTCATATACAATCAAATATTTTCATCGAACTGTTAAACATAACCTTCATGGCATTTTCTTAATCGCTGTATGAAGACATTGATATTCTACATTTAGTAAGTTTCACCTAGTTTTTCTGTTTTTAATAGAGATGGCATCTCACTCTTGCTCAGGCTGGTCTCTAAATATATGTATTTTATTATTCGTCATTACATTATTTCCCCCCCCCTCCGTGGTAAGACAGAATTGATTTACAGAAAAGAATACAGAAAACACCAAAGCTCCTGGTAGAGGGAGAGATTTCAAGTGGGGAGAGAGATGCTCTCTCCGTTCCTCTCCCGGTCTTTCCCCGTCTCCTCCT
>CAUYRH010167789.1:0-60688 GCA_963574655.1 Perodicticus potto | reverse complement strand
CCAGCAAGTTTTTCTATTTTTAGTAGAGACAAGGTCTCACTCTTTGTGGGGTTGTTTTGTTTTTTTTTTTTTTTTTTTGCCAGGGCTGGGTTTGAACCCGCCACCTCAGGCATATGGGGCCAGCGCCCTACTCCTTTGAGCTACAGGAGCCACCCAAAGCAGAAACTATTTCTTTCATAGCTTTGATAATCCAAGGATCCCTTCTGTACCCATTATTTGGTCCACTGCCTGGATACAAAGCACTATCTCTATTGCTTTGTCTCTGAAAATACTCTGGAAATAAGCACTCCCAGGCCTTCCAGGGGTCGGGCTTATAGGTTAAAATATTCCAAGAGCTATTTTTCTAACCATACTGCTAAATCCGACTTTTAAAGAACCATCTTAAAGTTTGTCACCCCATTTCTTTACCTCTATCCCTCACCCAGTCTCAAGCACTCATCTGGGAAACAGAAAGAGGCCCCTTAATCATCTGTGTTTTATTAAGTGTCTTATATACCATAGGGGAAGTCAGTTCGCTGTTTTCCCAACATTTCAGCTGAGTACCAGAATTTGGGGCCAAACAAATTACAGCAAACCATTTTGTAATAGAAAAAAAAAAAAAAAACTGCCTCAAGAGTTCTATAATGTCCTAAACAGAGCAAGCAAACCCTGGGTGTTTAGGGTACTTATCCAAACGACTCTCCCACCATAAACCAAGTGCAACTCAATTTATCTCAAACAAGAAGAAAGGGTGAGTCAATGTGGCTGTAATTTGAACTTTACAGTTCCAGGGAGTCTCCCCATTTCCACCCTGAGACCTAGACCACTAAGCTATCTCCCTTAGCAAGATTTATTTGCCTCTTTTATTTCTTCAGTTAGAAATGTCTGAGTCACCATAAACCAAACACTGCAAGGATCTTAACTTTTAAAAGAGCATTAAAACTGCATTGATTGATTTGGTGGGATGCTGGGAGCTCTACTTTCTTTTAAAATTATGAAGGACTTTATCTGGTTCTTGGAATATCGAAGGAAATCACAAAGGTACCATCATCTTCAACCTCTCAGCCTGAAGAAGCTCACTGTTGCCCCTTCACTGTTCATAAACGGACCTTTCTGGCTGCTCCTAAAGGTGTATCAAGACCTCTGAAAAGAACAAGCAACCGAAGCTTTACTCACAGCCTATGTAAGTAAAGAACACAAGACCAAGGGTCCCTGCACTGAGGACAGCATTCATCCTTTCATTCATTCACTTCTTCATCAAACATTTCCTGAACACCTACCACGGCTACTCACTATTACACACACTCAGCTACAGAGACGGACAAGTCCTGGACCTTTCAGGACAATCCAAACATGAATATCCTTTTATCATCACGATAAGGAAGAGGAAAAAGAAGATAAGCAAGAGAAGAGGAGTTTGATTTTCCCATTTTACAGATGGTGAAACTGAGGCTTTGAGAGGTAAAGGATCACACACGTAGGTCAAAACATTTGTAATCAGGAGGCCCTAAATTCTAAGGCTTTGGGTGAGTGAGTGCACTGTCATAACATTCATGTTCTACTGACTCAACAGAAAGCTGAACAAATAAATTAAAAAGGAGTTCAAGGTAACTGCACTTGTCTCTGGATTCAGCCATGATCCAATTGTTCTACCTTATGGGGCTGGTGGCTATCCTTTTGCAAACCTCCCTCTGTAACTTTTGAGGGTAACAGGGGTGTTTGACATGTGCTCATAAACAATTTTTCTTGTTCCTCAGATTCTGATAAAACATCATATGCAGAAGGCAAACCCAGATCACGGTGCGTGTACTTTGGTGAAGAAAAGGATGCAACGGCAATAGCTGGTAGAAAGTTCGTTCATTCAGCACACACGGAACAATACTCTAGCATGTGAAAGGCATTCTGTTGACACAAATAAAATGCCACTTGACTTCGAAGAAACACACAGCTGGGGAGAAACAGAAATCTTAATATCAATATTATAGGATAAGCTCAGTGCACTAAGATGATCATAGATCCGAGGGACAGTCCCGGGGCATGTCTGCTATTGTGATATAATTACTAATCGTGACAACTCTCACTCTCAGAAATCCCCCAATTTGGATGGTAAGTTATAGAAAGTAATATGGAAAGACAGAGAGAGAGCAACTATGTTTCCATGGGGGTGGGGGTGGTCTTCTGCTTGAAATGGGTTGTTTTACGGCTCATAAGAAATCACTGTTTTGCTTTTAACCTGCTAACGAAATTACCCTTTATTAATGTTCTGCCAGATATTCCAGGAATCCAGAAACATCCAGGAATATCCAGAAAAAGTTTACATCAAAAACTTGTCTATTGTATAAATTGTGCTCCTTTTATTAAATCGAACAATTCCAAAAAGGTAATTTTGAGCACATACTACATTCTGGACAGTGTGCTAACATGTACAGCTGAGCAGGTCATCGTCTTTTGAAGTAGACTGTAGATACATTAAGTGCAGAGACCAAAACACAAAAAACATTACACAGTAAGTATAAAGTATGGAAAGAGTGTTGAAGGGAAAGAGAGACTTCACTCAAGCGGCAGGCCCAGGGAAGTCTCCTAGAGGAAACAATCAAACCAAATGATGAAAGATCAATAAGGATGAAGGAAAATAAATAGAATGATTAATCAATTAATTTAAAAAAGAAAAGTCAAAAATAGGAAGTGGAATTCAAGGCAGAAGGAATAGTCATCCATTCAACCACTTTCAAACACAAATTTTGCTTCCCTCTGGAGGATGGTATAGTCACTGCTGACAGCAGGATCACACACAGGACAGCTGAGATGGACATAGGACATCACCAAGGCTTAGGCCTCCTTCAAGCCAAGCCCAGGCACACCCAGAGGACGGCATCTTGAAGCCAGCTGGCAGGGAAGCTGTGCTTTCATGGAAGTTGTTCATTAACTAGAATCTATCTGATTACTTAAACTATTCTTCTCCTAATTGGGAGGGTGTTTCTCTATACTCCCATGCTGTGGTTTCAATTTAATTCATTCAAATAATATAGTAAAATACGTCTGGTTTTTCATTTTTTGGAATTTACCTGACAACCAACAAAAAATATGCTCACTTGTTCTATCGTATGTTTGTGAACGTATGTCTATCACTGTCTTTTAAAGACATCAAGTAATGTATTGCTAACACCTCAACAAATTTACTGGTACTTTGGATATTTACATCATTCCCTAAGGCACTGTTGTAGGCCAACAGCCCCCAAAAGACCCAAGTCTGTCTCGGCCTGTCTCAGCCTTGGTCCCCATCGTGCCCCCTCCCCTTGGGTTAATTATGAGAACAGGTTTCAGAATGAGGAAGTTCCCAAAGACTCCTAGCCACAGGTTGAAACAATGGTGAAAACCCACTCAAGCAGAGTTTCCCAAGCTACTGAGTCTTCCAAGCCAAGTTAGTCCTCGTGCCAACTGCCATGATGCAACCCCCTGTGCCAGCCCCCTGACTGTAGCCCCACCCCGCACTAACTGCCAGGATGTAACCCCCTGAGCTAACCACCTGACTGTAACCCCGCCATATAACAAGTCACATTCCGCTTTTGTATAACCAGTCACGTTCCGCTTTTGTACATGCTCGCTATGCCACATCAGCACAAAAGGGGTATAAAAATCAGCCTGTACTGCACTAAGGGGCCATTTGCCCTTTGGGGCAGTGGTCCTCCTGTGCAAGTGTAAATAAATCACCACCTAGTTTGTACCTAAAATGGAGTCCGTATTTTTCTTACGGGTGGCCAAAGTTGCAACAAGCAGCAAAATTAAGTATCATTAGTTATATAGGTGGCATAGTTGGGGACTGGCTGGTTCTTAATAAAGCTGTATTGATCGCAGCCTTGTTTCCTGATGCTCACAAACCTTCTGGTGGGCATGGAGGGGAGACCAGCCATTCATCTTCGGCAACACGGTTGGGAAATCCAGCATTCCTTGGGAAGCATTTAATGAGTTAAGAGTTGGAACATAGAGGGAATGATGATGGGATGGTAGAGAAGTTAGACCTCTGCCCCACTGACTTCAGCTTCTACTTCAATGACTCCTTCCTCTGCTTCAGAACACTAGGGTTCTAGATCGCATTTAATGGGATTCAGGAGACACCATCCCAAAATATGGCACCTTGGCATTTGCGAAAACAGCAGAAGCAGGATGGCCATGCTGACCTTCCCCTCGCCCCTTCTCCTCTGGAGTAGGTGACCTCCAATAAGACTTTCATTCCAGAGTTTTTCTCCACTCCTCAGAGGAGAGGGACACACTTGGAAGACACAGGGAGAAGAATCTGAGTGAGCAGACCCTGATAAATGCAACCCCTCCCCTAGGTTATTGCCATCAGGCCATTCCTCTGTCATCTTCAATCCTATTTCTCCACAACTGTCTCCTTCTCCATCAAACCGCATCTAACAATACACAAGTTTCCCTGTTGCTTTGGGTCTGCAATTTCTGAAGCCTCTGCCACATAAGACGTACGTTAAGAACATCCGTATGCTTTTCTCTCACTTATCCATTGGTCTTTTTTTGGAGGATTTTAGTCATAAACTAGCCAGGAGCAAGAAAAAAATAATATTGCTGGCCAGGTGCGGTGGCTCACACCTGTAAATCTAGCACTCGGGGAGGATGAGATGAGTGGATCACCTGAACTCAGGAGTTCAAGACCTGCCTGAACGAAAGGTGAGACCCCCCATCTCTGCTAAAAATAGAAAACACAGCTGAGTGCCTGTGGTCCTAGCTACTCAGGAGGCTGAGGCAAGAGGATTGCTTAAGCCCAAAAGAGTTTGAGGTTGCTATGAGTTATGATGCCATGCACTCTACCCAGTCTGATAGCGTGAGATTCTGGCTCAAAGAAAACCCCAAAATTTCTTCCACCAGTATATTTCACTTTTTTAAACTTCTGCTGATCTAAAAGCACAGTTCAAAACCACTATCCTGGCCGTGTTTCTTTCCATGTCAGCATGTTTGCTTCTGACAATGGAGCTGTCCTTTATTGCAATTTTGCCTGGTAGTTAAACAATGTTAAGATGCTATTTTAAGCTCTAATTTAGATGATGTGTTTGTGGGTTTTTAAAGTTTACCTCTGATGGACTTGACATTTTTTCCTCCTATAAAATGTTGAATTGTTGCACAGAGATATTCAACTGCAAAGTATATATAACTTAGGGGAACTAAGTCAAGAAGGAAAATATTAAGGCAGCCTAGAGCACCAACCCCAGCTGTGGACTAAGCTTTATTTGAGATAGCCTCCATCAGGAAATAATGAAGCAACACTATGAAAGAAAGGATTTGGATTCCTTCCTTAGATTCCACTCTAGCCTTAAAATCCACTGCAGCCCTAAAATTCTGTGATCAGAGGTTGGTCGGGCTGTAAACATCAATCCAGTTTTGATTGGATAATCAGGAAGGTGGCACATTCTAGAAAGGATACAGATACTCTCCGTGAATTCTTTTGACCTCTCTGCTTCTGACCATGAATAAAGTGAAGGAAAAAAAAAAGAAGAAGAAGGGAATCAGAGTTCTAGAAAATCCAGACTAGGGGAAGACACAGTTGTAAAACTGCTGAGTCTTAAAGCTCAAAGGAAAAACCAAAACAAAAACCCTTTTGACGACACTTAATAATTTTTGGTGTGGAGAATTGAATACTTTACTCAAGCTATGAGAAGGTCAAGCTTAATTAGGTAAGGGTTAATGACTAAGGCATCTCGTCAAACCCAGGACTTCTAAGGTCTTGGTCTAATTGCATTTAAAAATACATAGTCATTGAAAATCATTTTATGCTGAATTGTTTTTTAAAAGCTTTGTTATTTTGTTTGAAAATAAGCCTTCAACTGGGAACGTATTAGAATTTTTCTGATTTGACCATAACCTTGGGAAGTCTCACAGGCTGGATGAGAAGGTGGAACCATGTACGGGAGAGCAGCGTATTCCACAGTGTCCAGAATACTCCAAAGGAAACACCTGGCCCCTTGACATTGGCCTTGCAGACTGATTCCTCTAGAATGAAGGTAAAAGGCAAAAAGCACATAATCTCTGATCTCCTAAAAACTGAACCTGATCATTAACATTATGGTAATTGGAATTCATTTCCAGGAGAAGCATTTCTCCTTCCCAGCATTGAGAGGCTTTCTGTAACTTAACTTGAGTGTCAAACAGTTGGCGGTGTGTGAGTGGGAGTTAGAATTCGATACGCTGTGCTGGTGAAAGTCGGTGGCCTCAGAGGCAGCAGCTCCAAGCAGAGCTGACTCTTCCCACAGTGATCATCCTGACTAATCCAGCAACATGCCTCCTGGGCCTGGTCTCCCAGGGAGGCCCCTCCTGCCTCTCTGCCTCCAAGAACGACAGTATCTGTAAAACTTCTCAACTCAACTTTGTCTGATATACCATTAACACTAGCCTTTTTCTATAGTAACTAGAGGGAGAGAAAAGTTTAACTCTAAGAAATCAAGCCAATCTCCCATAGCTATGATTTTTGGGAAGACTAAAGATGAAATACCACAGGGTTCAAAAGACGTGACCATGCTCAATTTGTGACCCAACCTGTTGAGGTTGCAAAGAAAGTAACAGAAAAGAGATGTAGCCTCAACTCCCTCAATTGTATATGCACATGTTATAAAAAAGCATTATATATATATATATATAATATACACACATACACACACATATGTACATGTGTATATTCTCATATATATTTGCATGTATATATTAATATGTATTGCTAAAATCAGGGTCTTTTACTTTCTCCAGTTATCAGTAGCACCCCAAACTGTTAAGATGGAAAAAGAAAAAAAACTGAGAATAAAGCCAAGCCCTCTGCCAGAGTTAAAAATGAACGAAGAGGCAGGGGCTCAGTGGGAGACGTGGGAGACAGAAGGGCACACGGGGGGAGGGGGTGACCCCACGAGCTGGGCAGGAAAACAATAACGGACGCTGAGGTTTGTTTCCTTCCAAAAAACAGGACACCCGTGATCCAGAGATATAATACCCTACGATATTTTATTTTCAAAACAAGACATAGCCCAACTCCAGCTCCCTAAGGAGAGCCCTACTTCCCAGCGCTGGGTGTGCATGGGGAGGCCTGGCATTTCCTCTCGGGCGGGGAGGCAGCCAGCACAACAATCACGCTGGGACCCGGAGCTGAGCACAGCGGTTCATTAAGGCTGCAGCTTTTATTCTCCAGGGCAATTCAGCTCAGCTTGAATGAGCCCCAGAGCCGGTCTGCGGTGGGAATGTCTCCCGGGGCAGTGGGAGAATCCAGTCTCCGGGCTGCCTCATTAGCATAACAATAGCCCCAGGATGCACTTGGACTGATGTAATGGGCAGAGTTAGGGAAGGGGCATGAAAGCCCTGCTGCAGAAGCCTGGCGCGTTTGCAGCTGACGGGGGCTATTTCAGTGCATGAAATTCCTTCCCCCTTTCTTCCTTTTATAAGAGATGTTTGCTAATTGGTAGAGCTCCGAAAACAATATACCATTAAGAATCCCTTTCCTTCCTCCCACCCCCAACTCTCAGCTTTTAAAAGTCTCCGCTTTCTTGCTTCACTGGAAGTCTCAACTTTTGTTCTGTGCTTTGCATGAAGTCTCAGTTTTTCTTTCTCTTTAAGGGGAGAACTTATAAACAACGATTTACTGAGACCTTGCAACCGATTCTTCTGCAGCAGGGGTGAACAGACACACACCCCCTGTGTTTTGGAGAAGCTTGCCAGTGGCCCTGCCAGAACTCTTATATTTGTCTCGCTCTTTAGACATTGATACAAAACATTTTGGAAAAGTGAGTCACAGAATGTTAGCCTGACTTTGTATCTTATATTTTCTACCGCCCCACCCCCACCCCCATCACAAGAACTTAATTTAAAGGCAGAGCAATGGAATCATTAAAGTTGACAGGGGATGGTCAAGCTGGAGTCAGCAGGAGGAAGTACCAATTGACAGTCTAAGATGGACATTGTTTGGCTTCGACACAGACTCAACAAGTGACCAGGGCAAGACGTTATCCTTCCCAGCCTGTGTCTCAATTTCCTTACCTGTCCAAGGCTCCCCTTGGAACTGAATGATTTCTAAGCCCCTTCTTGTGCCTTCACTTTATAGCTGATTGAGATGGGCCGCATTTTCTTAATGGACATGGGCCATAAACTCTGTTAGTACCAGAAGGAATGTGGTGTGATTGTTCTCTACAGTAATGTTTTTCAGACCTTTTTATTTCATGGCACACTTGAACCTATACTTAAACTTCCACACACATTTAAATTATGCTGATCCCCCCAAACAGCAATAGGCTTGCTGTGCTTTGAACATCGTTCAAAAGTAATTTATTAATGATCTTTGAAAATTGGGGAGGCACACCTCAGATCCTTTCAGGGCACACCAGTTAGGGACACCGGTTGGAAATCACTGCTGTAAGTAGAAGATGTCCGTATCCCCTTTAGAGCTTTAAAATTAATGCTCTTAATGATTCAGGATGACATTTCCACATGAAATAAATCATAGAAGGTAACTGCAAAAGATAGTGTGCACCAATGCAAATGAACCCCCTGTCAGGTCACACCTGAGAGGTGAACAGTTGATTCGGAAAAATAAGAGTAGCATCACTTCAGGAGAATGTTCTTTACTTTCCAGAGCATGTGGAATCCCGAGAATAAGGCAGCTTTGCCGTCTGGTCTCTGTTTCCATTTCTCTATTTCCTCTTCCACCCTTTCTCTGCACCTACAGAAACCCTGGAGAGACCTGAGGGTTTCATGGGAGCAGGTGGAGGAGGCTGAGGCTGCATCCCTGTCCACATTCTGTGCAAGAAGCCACCTCTCACTCTGTCTTTGCTCTGTCTCTTTGCCCGTGAATCTTGTCATATAGGGAGCATCCTTAGCTCAGCTTCATTCTGAATCCCTTGTGTATTAAACACGTGTCCCAGAGAAACAAGACCTGCCCCTGGTTCTCTCAGCCAGACACAGGATTTCTAAAAGGCAAATAATTCCTGTAAGCGGCTTAGTGGTCTGAGCCGAGTGTTGAAATCACAACCCGTATCACTTCAGCCTTCTTCTCACCACTTCCATCCAATTAGGTGAGTTGGTGATCACTTAAAATATGAGGTCCTCTTTCCCCCAGGACAAATTTTATTTGTATAGAGACCGGAGTTATCCAGAGAGCTGGGGGTTGAGGGTGTGGTTCTTCTGGAAGCCCACGAGCCCCATGACATCGTATATACTTTGAATGTGTATGTGTACAAGTGTGTGCATTATTCAGGGCGGAATGCCTGGGATTTTTATTGGGCTAACAAATCTGGTAAGAATCTTTGTCTTAAAATTAAAAATTGGAAGGATGGCCCTGTGGAGGGGAGGTAGTACGTGCGGAGATAGAGAAACCTGGGTTTTGTATTGGTGGTTAGCTCTTTTTAGCTTTTCTTTTGGCTGTTGAAATAGATGCTGTGACATCTCTCAAGACAGTCTCCTAAAAATTTCTGGTAATTATCTTCAGAATATACTTTAATTCTTCATTCTGCTAAATCTGAGATTTAACAAAAGGAAAAATACAGAATTCCCAGAAGCTATAGAACCCTAACCCTAACCTATAGCTTCTTACATAAAATGTAACAACTTAGCAAAAAAAAGACACGAAAACAAACAAACAAATAAACAAAAACCAGAATAACTTCAGCCTGGAGGTTATTTCAGGTGAGCCAGGAGTTTGACCTTGCCATTCCCATCTTCTCCCAAGGCAGGGAAATTTCAGCAGATTCCCACTCTCCCCTCAACAAAGATCCTGGTTGCAGTATCCAGATGAAAAGCCCCTTTGAACTCAGCAGGCGTCCATTTTATTATCATTATTATAAAACCTTAGAAAAGAATTTGGCCAGCTTGGTATTTTTCTCAGGTCCAAGTCTACGGCTGAGTACAGGAACACAGACTCAGTGTCTTTTTTAGAGATGCCAGATTGGTCATCACATTTTTTTCCTTTGGCAAGGAAATATACACACACGCACACAGGTGCATACACTCACACACATACGCAGCCATAGCTGTCCTCTCTAAAGAGAAAGAGCCTGCTCGCAGCTGGGAGCCCAGTATGGTAAGACGAAGACTGCACATCCCCTCCCCCTGCAGCAGCCAAAGAAATCTTTGTCCAACCCAGGTGTTGGCTGCATCCTCTTCACTAACATCCTGTCTTGAATTATTCAGACTCATTCATTATGTATCCCACATAGACACAATTAAATTGTTAACTTTCCCATCAAGGGAGCAGCAAAGCCTCCAGAAACTCGAGGATAGTGGCGTTCCTCCTGGGCTCAGAGCCGCCTGGTGGAGCTGAAGTAAAGAGGAATGTTTTGCAAAGAGGCCCTGGGCTGGGGTGACTCTGTCCTGAAAGTCAGAACCCTCCTACTCTGCCAAGCACATCAGTTGCACAAGCACTTCTCCTGGATGCGTCCAAGGTGCCCGGGGGTGCTACCAAGCAATTCAAATTTAGTTTAGAGGGGCTCCTTAACTTCCCCGAGGTGTTTCAAAACTGCAGGCAGTAACCTGCTTCAGACAACTCGCTGATGTTTCTCAAACTCTTTGGGCATTTTATTTTCATAGGTATTCATTTGGATCCATTAGATAGGAAGCTGAGGGTGGAGACTCCAGATCTCTGCCAAAAAGTCTCTGGGGAGGTCAGCAGATTCTCAGCCTTATATCTTCCTGAAACCCAGCAAGGAGGTAGAACAAAAGGCCTGTTACCTCGAAAAACTGCTTCTACAGTGCTCATCCTTCCCACACTCTTCACGAAAAGCGGCTTATAGGGAAAGAGTCGTTGCAAGATGGCTCAGGACATCTCTAAGCAAATTAAATGATAAAATTATACCTAAGTTAGGTTAGCAGGGGGAGAATTGGAGCAGAGAGTTGAGGATCTCATTTTTTTGCTTTTCTGCTACAAGGCATCCAACTTTGTGCAAGGGAGCTTTGACCAGCTCCGTGTACCAATGGAACCAGTTGTTTGGCACAGTCCCTCCCAGTTGCAAACTAACCAGAGGGCATTTGGTCTCAACAGGTCTTAGGTTCTTTGTGGTAGATAGTGGCAGCTGCTGCAAAGTTCATGATGGGAGAGATTTAGTTATTTTCCCCACAGACTCATTAACCGGTTGTCACACCAAATCTGTCTCACTCATAGATGTGAATGTGAACATTTATTAGCAAAAGGGTACCAAAAAAAAGTTATAGGAACTGTTCTAGCAGTACAAGGAAGCCTCTATACTCTGTCCTTTCTGTGAAAGGCAGACATGATAATAGCCCATGGTCAGAACTCAGTTTTCCTTATAGCTGATCTCAAGTAACCAGAAGTCGCAAAAACTAGTTGTTCTTAAGTGGGTGATTTTGCCCTAAACTCCCAGCCCCCAGAGGGCATTGGCGATGTCTGGAGTCATGTTCAATTGACAAAACAAGAAAGGGAAGAATGAGGGTGCTATAGAATCTGGGATATAAAGAGCAAAGGTACCACGGAACACCCTAACAATGTCCTAACAGGACAGCCACCACAACCAAAGATTATCCGGCCTAAAACATCAGTAGAGCTGAAGTTGTGAAACCCTCCTCAAAGCTAAGGCCAACAACAGGATATGAGGCCTTTAAAATATTCATCCTTGGGTCGGGTACAGTGGCTCACACTTGTAATGCTAGTACTATGGGAGGCTGAGGCAGGAGGACTACTTGAGACCAGGAAAATAGAATAGAATAGAAAACTTAGCTGGGCGTTGTGACAGGTGCCTATAGTCCCAGCTACTCGGGAGGCTGAGGCAGGAGGATCACTTGAACTCAGGGATTTAAGGTTGCCATGAGCTATGATGGTGCCACAGCGCTCTAGCTGAGGCACAGAGTGAGCGACTCTGTCTCAAAAAAAAAGGGATAAAAGGATGTTCGTCTTCACTTCTCAAGCACCACATGAAATCCTTTGCTGGATTCTTATGCTCTCCAGCCACAGGTGGAAACACCTTTAAAATATTTTATCCAATTCACACTCTCTCAGATGCTGTAAATCTGCATCCCTTTCTAATACCCCTTATGCTGATTGACAAACTACCAATTTACAGAGTGGTAATTAGCAAAAGTCTGGCAATGAACAGAGATTCGTGTGACAGACATGCTCATAATATAGACATCTGGACTTTGTTTTTTCTGATAACATTCCCAGCCAAGCATCTCTTGGGTGTGTGTCTCTGAATAAAATGACAATGGTAAGTTCAGCTACTACACACAGGATATCAAGACCTCTCCCAAAATATTTTAAAGAATATTATTAACACCTTACAGCAGTCCCTCAGCAAACGTGTGCCAAATGATCAAATAATACATGTGGACTCCAGCTTATCTAATTTCAGTGTCTGCTAATAAGTGGAAAATCAGAGACAAATTCAGGCCAACTTATTCTAAAAAGTGTCCCTGAGGCACCTCCTTGGATACAGATAAGACCTAATAAATCCCCCAAAAGTTATTTACTCTCAGAATATAACTTTTGGTTGACCTTTTTTTTTCTTTTAATACTCCAATAGTCTTAAAATATTTTTACTGAAAACTATAGGTAACTCTCAATTGCTGCAATGAATTCTTCACAGCCAGAGAAATCTTTAACTAAAACAAAAGCCTCATTTTATATAATAATTTCAACAGCTTTTCCCATTAAACTTTAACAAAAACTTCGAAGTGGCTAGATACAGAATTTATAATCCCTAGATCTTGTTTTTTTGTTTGTTTTTTACTTTTTATCTTTCATATAGCTGCCAACAGATGATGGCATTCTCAGCAAAACCTCACAGGAAGGATACAAGTACGAGCTCTGGAAAACTCACAAGCTCCACTATATCAGCTTATGCATGGGGACAAGAGCATGTGTGCTTTAATTCTGTTCCATAGACAGAGAAAAAGAAAATCAGATTGATCACGGAGCATGAGGATGCTTTGTGGCTCAGTAGGTGCAGAGTCCAGGACCCGGCCACTTCCACGGGCAGGCCATATTATCCGGGGCACTATGAGACATGGAAAGGTGTCACCTAGGATGACCCTATCATCTGCCCTTGTTAAAATGGGATACTTGTGAGAGTGAAAGAATGCAATTTATAATGATGCTCAAACAGCAAGGGTAAAACAGATAAACTGGGACATGTGGTCACTTTATTACCCCAGTTCTAAATCCACAGTTCCCGAAGGGATGTGAGTGAGAGGAGTTCATAGAAAATGCGATAGAACCTCTGCAAGTTGACCACCCAAGGGACTGCGACACACTGGTCAACACATGAAGACGGTTGACATGAGAAACTAGGCCTGCTGCTCTGATACGTACACACAGTGCATGTATGGGCTTGAAAATTAGGTCAACTTAAGGAGGTGGTCAGTGTAGGGAAGTGGCCGGCTGTGGAGGTTCGACCCCAAACGAAGGGCAGAGGCAGAATTAAAAGCAGATACTGGATGAGTAGAGAACTGCGGGGAAAGGGATTTGGAGAGACAGGAGGGACAGGGGACAGAGGGCACTGTCCTAGAAACAAGTCATGTCTGACATTTACATTGAATCAGCCTAAATGCATGAGGATCAGGCAGACATCGTCAAGGAGCCAGTGGGTACACAAATGACCCACTATCAGTCCCTCGTTTTATCCGTATCTGAATTAATTTTCTATCATTTACTTTCATTCTTTGCCTTTGGTGATCACGGTCATTGGGAAGGGGAGGAAATGTTGGTTGTGAAGAGATAAATTGATTGACAAGAAAAAATAATTTTGACAATTGAACCTTACAAGAGTTAAAACAGAGCTGGTTAGGGCCAGACATGGTGGCTCATGCCTGTAATCCTAGCACTCTGGGAGGCCAGGGAGGGTGGATTGCCTGAGCTCACAGGTTCAAAACCAGCCTAAGCCAGGTCTCCAAAAATAGTTAGGTGTTGTGGATGGCGCCTGTGGTACTTGGGAGGCTGAGACAAGAGAATTGCTTGAGCCAAGGAGTTTGAGGTTGCTGTGAGCTATGATGGTACAACACTCTACTGAGGGCTAAAAAAGACAAGTGAGACTCTGTCTCCAAAAAAGAAAGAAAAGGTTGGCATCAAACCAGGGCCTCAGATAAACTGGGAGGATGGAGCTAAACCAAACAACAAACTATGCTAGGATCAGGGTCAGGATCACACTGAAATCTGTGACACCATGACATGGAAGCCAACAAGCTGGACAAGGATTCACGTTGACTGGCATTGCCTGGGGGGGGTCTTCAATGCCATCTTTGGTGCCAGAGGCCTGGTGTAAATTCTGGCTCTGCCACTTTACCAGCTAAGTGATATTAGACCCAAGAAATTATACTCCATAAGGTCAGGGGCTTGTGAAGGTTTGTTTATAAAGGTGTTTCAAGTACCCAGCAAACCATAGGTGTACCATAAAAAATCAGTTAAATGAACAACTGGAATAATTGGGCAAGTACTTTGGTTCTCACATCTGTCCAATAGTTTGTTCAGAGGACAATTGTGTAAAAGGATCAGTACATTAAAAGCTCTTAGAAGAGTGCTCGAAATACACCTTTATTACCAATGCAGGGGGAAGAAAGCTGGAGAAATTCACGTATCTCTCTCCCTAGGAAGTGGTCAAGTCACAGGTGTAGACAGAGAAATAACCGCACTAGAAAGCAGTGGCTTAAAGAAGGAATTCTTAGATGTCATCTGCTTGCTAGCAACATGAGAATTTACGTGCAAGAACCAGGTAGAGCCAAAACATGAGACGGGTCGGAGGCTTTGGAGAGACTCGTCTAATATCTGAGTGGAAAGGATCCTGGCTTTCTTTCAGGCCCAAGCTAGGGCCCCATAGAACCCGAATGATTTAAAATATTGTCTTTACCTCATACACTTGACAAGTTCATTTTCATAGGGAAAATTTCAGCATCTGCAGAAACCCCCAAAACGAGCTTGGGACACCTGCTAGCTAGGAGTGCAGGCACTGAAAGTAACTGGCGTGGAGTTCTTACTTTTGCTCCACAATCTGGTCAGGCAAAAATCAAATATTTAGCTTTCACTTCTGCGTGACGTATCATCCTACATACACCTCTCAACACATGTCCATTAGCCGTAACTGGTCCCAAATGTGGGCCATTCTGAGGTGATAACAGTAGGGCTGTTAGAACAGCAATAGATCCTGAAAATACCTGCTACTTCAGCCCTACCTGCCCTCCCCCCACCACCTTGTTTCCTACCCTCTTGAATTTCAAGTTAGCCTCTTTCATTTGCTTGTAGATTAAAACTGAATTATCATGGCTTATATACTCTCTTATCAAATGAAGAGTAAACACACGTTAAAAAGTTAACAAATATTAAAAAAGGCAAATTATTATAGAGGTGCTATCATAATTTATAACTCTCCTTTCCCAAAATAAAGCCCATAGAGATCAAAATCTAAATATAAAATCACTATATGCAGCTAGGTACAGTGTCTCATACCTATAATCCCAGCCCTCTGGGAAACCGCGGCAGGTGGATTGCTTGAACTCCGAAGTTTGAGACCAGCCTGAGCAAGAGCAGGACCCACCTCTACTAAAAATAGGAACATTATTAGCTGGCTGCGGCAATGCGCACCTGTGGTCTCAGCTACTGGGAGAGCGAGGCAGGAGGCGCGCTTGAGCCCAGGTGTTTGATATTACAGTGAACTATGCTGATGCCACTACACTCTAGCCTGGGAAACAGAGTGAGACTCTCTCTCAAAAAAAAAAAAAAAAAAAAAAAAAAAACAGTAAAAGAAAGAAAAAAAAGAAAAAGCACTACACGCAAGGGAAAAAATGACCAGATGCTAGTGGCATCCACAGTGCCAGCCCCTCATCCATGTATTCATGAGTTCCTGTGTTCATCCAACATGGATTGGTCCCTGCCATTAGCCAGCCAAGTACCATATTCCAGAAGCGCCAGGCTAAGCACATAACAAACCTCCTTCAAGGAATGTAATATCTAGAGCAGGCATCAACAAATTTCTTCTCTAAATGGGGCCAGAGAGTGATTATTTTTGACTTTGCAGACCAAAGGTCTCCGGCACATCAATGCAACTCTGCCACTGTCGTAAAAAACAGCCATAGATAGTAAGGAGGCAAAGAACAACAGATGTGGTTGTATTCCAATGAAACTTTGCTTATGGAACCGAAATTTGAATTTCATATAATTTTTACATATTTAAAGATGTTATTTTTCATTTGATTTTTGTTCAATTATTTTTAAAAAATGTAAAAATCCATTCTGGGAGGCTGAGGAGGGTGGATTGCCTGAGGTAGCCTGAGCCAGAGTGAGACCTCGTCCCTACAACGAGCCAGGCATTGTGGTTTGTGCCTGTAGTCCCAGCTACTTGGGAGGCTGAGGCAAGAGAATTGCTTGAGCCCAGGAGTTTGACACCATGGCACTCTACTAAGGGCGACAAAGTGAGACTCTGTCTCAGAAAATCATTCTTAACACACAAGCTGTACCAAAACAAGCAATAGGGATGTCTGACATATATATAGGTCATGTCAACCTTTGGGCTATAGGAGAGAAAATATAAGAAATCACTACTTGCTACTTGATGACCTGAATAAGGTAAAAAGGGTTGTGTTTCAATGTTACCATGTGCTTTCAAGCTCAGAATAAGGGAATTATTATTGGAGTAATAGAGGAAGATGACCCTTCACTTTGCTACCTACAAGATCTTCAGTGCCGATGGGAACCTTCCTGCTGCAGCTTTCCCCCTCCTTTATCCCTAAGTGAGGTCCTTGTTACCACCAGCCCATGAGTCCAAGGTCACCCAGGCAGTGATGGACACTTGCCTCAAGACAGAGAATGATATCTGACATCATCCTGAATTGGGAATATAGAGGGAAAAATATGAATAAAAAGTTGACTGGGCTAGAATTCTAATTGTCTCAAAATTTTCTTCTTGGCCAAGGAATCAAAGTCCTTGGGGGAAAGATGGAATGATGGACAAGGCTCTAGGGTAGTGTGATATGTATTAGAAGGAGGAACATGAAGAAATAGAATAGCTACCTCTGGGGAGGCGGGTTGCAGGGATTCGGTGAGAGGGGTAAGCTTTGAGGTAGGTCTCAACAAGACACATTTGAAGTATGCTGGGAGATATGTGGAAAAGGGGGTTAACATTTGGGCCTGTGACTTGGGCTGACAACAGCTAACTCAACCTGTCTGGAGTGAAGCATGTGTAGTTGGAAGACAGAGGAAGAGTGGGCCAGAGGCGGAACATGGTGGGTCTTGAGTGATAAGAGAATGAATCTGAACCACAGGGGAGACCCAAGAGGGGCTTAAGCAGAAGAAGGGCGTGATGCAATTTCAGTGTTAAAATGGTTAACTCTGGCTACCAAGTAGGGAATGGAACCATATTCAACCAGAAACAAAACCACTTGCCTGAGGTCACAGAACTAAGTAGGAGGGCTATAAAAAAAACAACAAACAGGACTCTCTGATGCCCCTTCCAGCACCTTCCATTTGACAAGTTCTGCTGTTAGATCACAAGGGAAGGCCTTCGAGGAGAAGGCGGTGGTGCTGAGTCACTCTCTGAAACACCCACGTTGAATCATTTCTCTAAATGGGTGGATATAGGTGACAAGAGCCATCTCTTCTTTCACCCTCATCACCAGATTTGACTACAAAGTGACTATGGGAGAAAATAAATAAGCAATCTGCTTATAGGTCAGACCTAATCCCAATGTCTTAGCAAAAGTTAGCTTAATGTCAAAAGCAGCCAAAGTTACTAAAAAATAAATTAGGTCACTGTAGAAAAGACTTTTAATGTTAGTCAAAATTTTCCCATTATTTATTACCCTCATGCAGTGGGGTTCTTTGCCTGCCACCTAAGTCGAGGGTAAGAGGGTATGAAAGATGGAGAAAGGAAAAAAACAAAAAAACAAAAAACCAGCACGCATCTACCATTTCCCCAGTTTTTGACTTATTTTTTTCTCACGGAATCCTTAAAATATTGGTGAGGTGGATAACTTAATTCCTTCTTCTCTAGTCCCATGATTTTCTCAGGGCAGACTGGCTTGGCAGATGTTGGGGAGGGAGGGTGGTAGCTGCATGGAAATATTCTCTCCAAGGAGACAGGCATTTTATAGGCATAGAAGGTGAGTCAGGGCGTGTGCAGGGCCACCAAAGCCCTGCAGTCTGCAGGAAAGGGAGGAAGGATCCAAACGTCCAGGCATTCATTGCTAGCCTCCAGCTTCTTCTCACATAAGGAAAAAGTGTTACCCAAAGCACGAGTTTGAAAACTTCATTCTCTTTTTATTGATCTGGGACATACCATGAGGAAGTCATGCAGTGCCCTCACCAGCTGTACAACCACATCTCTCACTGCCCCACCTCCACTAAGCCAATGCCTGTCAACGCCTTGGCAGTCAACCCCAGGCTTTTGATAAGAAGCCAAGACAAGAATCAGAAGGACAGGTGAGTTCCCAGGAAGGTCTCAATCCCACCAGTCAGGTAAGAAGGGGTTTCAGAAACCCAACCGGGATATTTGACCCACCTGAAGGTCTTACTGGACCTTATGTGTGGCTGGGCTGCTCTGGCTTGAAAAACAAGAATACCCTCAGAAAATAGGTATTGTTATTCCCATTTTACCTGGCCACTAAATTAATGTTTCACCCAGGTTTAATTGGCTCCCAACTCCACATTGTCTTCCATTTGCCACACTGTGTTCAGTTCAACCAAGGTAAAGAGTGTGGACTAATTGCCTAAGAAATGGGATTGGAGACCATAATGTATCCTCGGCCATATACTGAATACTCTTACTGTTATAGTCTTTATGTACATCATAGAGCTATGAAGAAATGCTCCATTGCCCAGCCCAGGAAGCCACCGTGATGCATCAGCCATTCATTCCACTTTCCTTCATCTCAGGCCAGAGCAGGATCCCTCAGGGAGGCTGGCACAGCCAAAACACACTTTGCTTCCTCCCCTTTCCCTCACCCCATGTGTTCTCCAATCCTTTTGTCAGACTCAACGGAGCCTCGAATGAGCTATAGAAGGAAGGTACATTATTTAGAAAATGGGAAACAGAATAAAAATGGATTCTGACCAGAAAGCATCTCCTCCAAGAGAACAATTGGGAAGCCAAATAATCACGGGCAACTCAAGGGGGTCGGGGGAATAGTCTAAATCTAAGACACGTTTGAGGCCATCAAGAATTTGTTGTTACTGTCCGGTTGTGACTTACCCAGAGACCCGGATGGGGCTTGGGACCGAAGATTATTTTCACTCCTGTCCCAATCTTTGTTTCTGCTGCACTTTACCATGTCCAGAGGATGTGAGAGTGTGAACTAATCGCTGTGGAATTACTTACGATAATAGTTTCCAGAGCGATTACATGATGTTTGGATTCTAAACACAGGTTTTGTTTCTAAAAGAAAACTATATTATTGCTTGTTTCTAATACATGTGTGTATGTGTGTCTGTATATGTGTTTTAAAACTTGTCTGGAGTTTTCTGTGTTGGGCAGCAATAGCAATATTACTTTTCCTAAATGAAAGTCATCCAAAGAACGATTTAGCTACTTATTGTGGATAAATTTACTCATAGTCCTATAGTTCCTACATCTCAGGGTTAAAAAAAAATAACATATTAGTTTGTACATAATAGTGTTGTTTTCTTCAACGGTCTAATTAAATAGATCACTAGCTATTTCTAACGTTAAAATAATGTATGTGTTCTCTGTGTAAGATGCTTAGAAAATACAAAAAATATTTATAATTATTAAAGTCATCTATAAGCACTGCTAAAAATTTGCATTATTTCTCTACTGCCTGTCTCTGGCTCTAGCCCATAGGATGGATGAGAGGGAAATTAATTTGAATCTGGCAATCAGAGAGCCTCAGGTACATTAACAAACAGGTGAATTGAAAAACAAAACAATGAATTTCTGAGGTGTCTGCTGTTATTTCGCCTTTGTCATTTCTGAATGATGATACTATGGACTTTAATTTTCTATTTTTGGTGAGGTTGGCCAAAGGTTTAATTAATAAGAAAAGAACAAGTAAGCCTATTTCATTGTGGATAAGGGACTTGAACAGAAGCTTCTCGGAAGAAAATAGGTGCATTGCCTACAGACGCATGAAAAAATGCTCATCGTCTTTAATCATCAGAGAAATGCAAATCAAAACCACTTTGAGATGTCATCTAACTTCCATAAGACCGGCTCACATAACAAAACCCCACAACTACAGATGTTGGCATGGATGTGGAGAAAAGGGAACACTTCTGCACTGCTGGTGGGAGTGCAAGCTTACACATCCCTTTTGGAAAGAAATATGGAGAATACTCAGGGATCTAAAAGTAGACCTGCCATTTGATCCTGTAATTCCTCTACTAGGTGTATATCCAAAAGACCCCAAACCACTTTCTAACAAAGATATTTGCACCAGATTATTCATTGCAGCTCAATTCATAATAGCCAAGTCATTGAAGAAGCCCAAGTCCCTATCAACCCATGAATGGATTAATAAATTGTAGTATATGTATACCAAGGAATGTTAGGCAGCCTTAAAAAAAATGGAGACTTTACCTCTTTTACGTTTACATGGATGAAGCTGTAACATATCCTTATCTCAATTATGGAAGAAAAAAATATCTCATGTACTCAGTACTATTATAAAACCAATTTACAATCATTCACACCTTCATATGAAGAATAGATCACAACTAGGGCCCAAGATGATGGAGGATGGAAGGGGGAAATGGGCAGGGAGGGGGGAGGTCAGATCGAGGGAGGGTGAATGGTGGGATCACGCCAATGGTGCATAATGCAAGGGTACGTGTCAGATCTATTAGTATAGAGTATAAATGTCTTAACACAATAACTAAGTAAACGAGATGAGGTGTATATTAACCAGTGTGATGTAAGCGTTCCTAATTCTATATGAAATCAGCACACTGTACCCCATAAATGCATTAATGTATACATGATCTATGTGTTTATGATTTAATAAAAAAAAAACCAAACAAGATAATGAATAAATAAAAGAAATGTAGCAGATGGGTGAATGGGCAGATAAAGCTTAGAAGAGAGATAGCTAAAAATACAGTTACACTTCATAGTCACCTATAAATAACAGAAAAGCTAACCAGACAGTATCACTTAAAGCAGTGGTTCTCAACCTGTGGGTCGTGACCCACAGGAACTGTATTAAAGGGTTGCGGCATTAGGAAGGTTGAGAACCACTGGCTTAAAGCGAGACCAATATATTTAAGCCAATAAGAAGAACGATAACTAATAATGAGAAAAATCTAACTTTACATGTTGACAGTACTCAGAGCACAGTTGACAGTGCTTAGAGCTGGAAGGTGAGATTTCAGTGACTTTTAATGTTTTTCTTTCTTATTTTGCTTATTTACATGTATTTTCAATCATCCTACAACGATGTGCATTACCAACAATGTAGGCTTTGTATAACCAAAAATTAAGAGAAAAATAATGAGAGCTTCTATGTTTAGTAGATTTTACACAGAATGTATGGTTTTACACTTGTCTCTAATTCTCAAAACCGTCCTATGAGTATTTGCTATCTTCGGAGAAATTAAGGAACTTATTCAAACACACAGTAGATTCTGAAAGCAGCCCAATTCTCTGCTGCTTTCTTTATGCACATGCTTTTTTACAATGTGACTTTGTAGCTCCTCTGTTAAAATAATGAAGTAGGAGGTTATAGCACTCTAGGTTGCTGTTAGCAAACCAAAACTAAAATTGGTGTAAACAGCATAATAAAACTTTAGTTTAACTAGCCACAGACAGCTAACTAACCTCTACCCAGGTAGAGATTTTCCACCATAATGATCCCAATAAAGCTATTGCTCCCCTTTAACTGACCCAATATTTTCTTTGCCTTCCCTGAATCTGCATTCACCCTACAAAAGCTTTCCCCTCATATCTGTTTGGCACAGACATGAACCACTTATAGTCTAGAGCTGCCCAATTCATGAATTACTGTCCAATCAAATAAGCTGTAATATCTTAATATGCCCAAATCAATCTTTTAACAGTTCCATCAAGCAGAGTCTGTTCCCCCATCCCTTGAGTCTGAGCTAGTCATGTGACTTTCTTTGGCCAAGAGAATGTGAGGGATGTGATGTGATGACAGTTCAGAGTCTGGGATGTGAGATCCTTGGCACGCTCTCTTCTCTCTTCACAACCCTCCTGCTAACAAGCTGACAAAGCCAGGCTAGAAGGTGGGATGATGAGACCCAACAGCCCCGCCACATCCATCACCCAGGCCACAGTCAGCCAATTTTCAACATCACACATGGTGGTGAGGCCATCGGTAGACTCCTGAGCAATCCAAGCTGAAGTCAGCTGACCTGCCCACAGATCCCTAGGTGATGGTTGGAGTTTTAAGCCTCTTAAGTTGGGGCAGTTTGTTAAATGCCAGTAGCCATCTGATATACCAGAAAGTGGAAGAGCTGAGGTTTGGACCCAGGTCCAAGCTCACGTATTTGTCTCCAGAGCTTCCTCCATTTCCACTATGCAGTTAGTGGTCTTAGGCTTTACACAAAATTCTTCTTCCCTGTCACCACTCCCACAAGTGCTTTTTTTTTTTTTTTGTGACAGTCTCACTATGTCACCCTCTGCAGAGTGCTGTGGCGTCACAGCTCACAGCAACCTCAAACTCTTGGGCTTAAGCAATTCTCTTGCCTCAGTCTCCCAAGTAGGTAGGACTACAGGCACTCGCCACAGCACCTGGCTAACCCAAGTGCTTTTAATATGAAAGTGGTGTCTGATTTTTATTCTGTCTCCACTCAAGGTCTACTTTGCATTTAAATGCACAGACTCCTTCGGGACTGCCTAGTGTCATATCTGTTTATGGATAATTTAATCAATACATATAATTAAGTTCCTGGAATGGGGGGGGGGTGTCTCTGCACTCTCCACTGGTTTAGAAAGAATATAAAAATATGTTTTATTGCATGTCACTTTCACATATTCTATCTGGTTTTAGATTCATAAATCTACAGTGTTTTAAAAGCATGATTAAACCAATTTTATTGGTAAAACAAAACAAAACAAAAGTCAAGACTGCTATCGATGTAGGCAATGTTTCTGGGGTAGAGAAGTGAGTCAGATGCCCTCACAGCCTGCCCTCACCAGCAGACCATGAAATACAGACTTTCACCCAGAATTATTTAATCCAGCTGTGAATCTTAAGAAGTCTTTTCACGTGCTGGCTTTCTAGTTAAAAATAACAGCTTATTTCCCATTGCCTTTCAGATGCTGCTGGTTTAAGCAAGAATAGGCATTGTCGTCAGAAAGAACAAAAAAACCAATCCTCGCTCTACAGAGCAGAACCCTCAGGAGGGCAGGGCTCCTGCCCATTCTCCCCTTCATTGTTATCTGTAGAGCACGTGCACGGTGCAGAACATGATCAGGAGCTGAAGCTACCAAGCGTCTATGCGTTAAGTACTTAAAAATACTCATTGAATCCTCATACAATCTCGTGCTTTCCAAATTTTTCTCATTTCCCTTAAGATGCAAGGCTTTACGTACTAGAGTGTAAGTGGTAAAGTCCAGTTCTGAGCCCACGATTGTTGTGGTCACACTGAGTGTATTGTGTCTAAGTATCCCTCCATCTGTCCAAAGTGACAGATGTGCTTGCCTGCCACACAGGCCCAAGGGGAAGATTTCTATGTTAAGGGTCCCTAACAGCTCTGTCCAGAGTTTTTTAGAGTAACTAAAGAAGAGAAATTGGGCTTCAGCCAAAGCAAGGTAAACAGGTTAGACGTTTGTGGAAAAGGTACTTTCAGATTGTTATAGTTTTGAACCAGCAAAGTACATTACAAATGAAACTGGGGTTTTCTGATTTATGGTTTAATTCTACAGAGAAACAATTTCTGCAGGTAACGTGGCCTATGTGGTTGAGCCAAGAAGCCTGTGATCATTTTGCTCAGGGCCGTGCCGGGCATGACGGCTACAGGGGCCAGGTCATTCCCATTTTGCCTCCTGATTTGCTCTTCATCCAGGCCTCTCCTAACATAGCGTGAACACAAAGGTCAATTTCCTGCAGCCGGTTTGAAAAAGGCCAACTCTCAATTAACTTTGCAAAAGGGGTCAGAGGTGACATGCAGAAATAAAATCCTCAAGTAATGCAAAACACCCATTTCAGCTCTGAGCTCCAACAGCCACTGTTTCCTGAAGCAGGGCGGAGAGGCTAACCAGTAACTCAGAGAGATGTGCAGTCTCTGATGCAAAGTGCACCATTTCTGCTACCCATCTAGAATGAAACAGATCACCAGTGAAGGAAAGAAATGTGAGATGAACAACTGGAAAGGGGAGGAGAAAGCAGAAAAGAAGGATACTGGCTATTATTCATATTTTATTAGCTTCTTTTCCTCCAACCTCAAATAAACACGCATGTTTGCCATTAAACGTTTAATTGTCCTCCCACCTCTGCGGATGAACCATTTCATATGCCAGGCAGAAGACTCTGGTGACTGTTGAAAGGCTATCTTGCCCTCTTACATTGCAGAGTAGCCCCCCAAATCCAAACCACCCCGGGCCCGTTAGTAGAGAGGCCCACTGTGGTCTACCAAAATTAAGTCCCAAATACTTACTGAACCCCTAACTGTTGACACCAGGGACTTTTGAGTGTGCCGTGGTCTCTTGGGAATGGTTCATTCAACCTTCCGGAGTAAGGGATGTGAAGTGTGGGCCAGAGAGAGGGAGTCAGGGAGTCCGTAAAAGGCACTATTCCACTTTTGATACAAATCCCCATAATCAAAACCATGCTTGGCCGGTTCAGTCTAACCTCCAAACTCCCTCTGAGACGCTATAAACATTGGCAGACAATGCATATAATTAAGGTGGAATATGTTCTCGTAAAATGTTTGTTTCCATTTGCTAGTTGTTTTAGCGACTGTTAGAAGATTTCTTGTGGTCAGTGCTGGAGAACAACAGAGGGAATTCTGGAAGCCCCACCGAGGAGCGGCCCAAGAGCCCGGCACGGGCAGCAGAGCGAGATGCAGCCGACCGTCTGCTTTCCAGCCGTCATTGTCCAAAAAGCAGCCGAGGTGCCACAGCGACACCATCACATTCCCTCCCCTTTTGACTCTGAAGAAACCAGAGAGACTGTGTGCGTTGTTGTCTTTCAATACCAACGGGGGACGTGGGCGAAGAAAGCGAGTGTTCTGGCACCAGAATCATTCCTCCATTACCTCAATTAGTTCCAATGATGTGGAAAAGCTCTGTCGGGAGAAATCAAACTAAACGTAAAATCACCGAAGCGCCGGGGGTGGTGGCGGCGGTAGGTGTTGATACAGGCATTAGTCAGCAGTACTGATTGCACTGAAGTCACTCAAAAGTCCTGTCGCTGGGACCGGGCGGAGAAAGAAACTCATTAGCTCACCTCCTTTAGAGAGGCATGTGGTTTTCAATGTGACACCGGCACAATCTGGCCCCCAACAATAGAGTCGACCGCCTGCCTTTGGAAGGCACAATTTACTGAGGTGTCTGGGAAAGAAGCCTGGATAAGGACCCTTTTATTTTCTACAGGAAAATAAGTAGGTAAGTAAACAAGTCCTCTTTCTTAAGAGCCACATTTACCATCAGGTATGAGATGCTAGGCTTTCTCGAAGGAAGTAGCTTGTCCTGTGTGGTTACAGAGCACGGCGTTGAGACAGCTAACAGGAAACCAGGGAAGCATTTATGCTACTTGCAATCGGCCATAAAGTTAGCAGTCCTGTGGGAGATCAAGCCCTCCGCTGGGTGTCGGTGAAAGGCAGACAAGGTCACAACCTGCCAGGGACAGTAAGGGGAAGATTTTGGCATTATAGATCATTGAATAATTTAAAAATCTCTTTTCTCTCGTTGAGAGATCCAGTTAGCAGAAGTGATGCAGGACATTTGGCGCCCTAGCCAGCTCAGCGGAGCTGGCAGACCTGCCGCCTCCACCTTGGCGGTGTCGATGCGGGGGCAGCGCGGCTGAGGAACCAGCGGGCTGGATGACAGGCAAGGAGGGGGACCTCCAACCCCCAACCGGAGGCTCCAATAGCCACAAAGGCCGGACAACTACCGAGGAGACACCTGCACCTTGGTGTCTCTTTCAGTTTACACTTACGACTAAAGACGGAACCTCCATTTCCGATGCCTAGGTCAATTACATGTGAATTTCCTAGGCCTCAATTCCAGAGTCCATTCATTAATACATTCATTCACCTTGCCCCCGGAAGGGACTCTGTCCATTCATTAATACATTCATTCACCTTACCCCAGCGGAAGGAACTGTGTTCATTCATTGATACATTCATTCCCTTGCCCCGCGGAAGGAACTGTGTTCATTCATTGATACATTCATTCACTCTGCCGGGCAGATGGAACTGTATTCATTCATTGATACATTCATTCACCTTGCCCCGGCGGAAGAAACTGTGCTCAAAAATTGATACATTCATTCATCTTGCCCCAGCGGAAGGAACTGTGTTCCTTCATTGATACATTCATTCACCTTGCCCCAGCGGAAGGAACTGTGTTCATTCATTTCCTGGGCAAGGAACCCATGCGCCAACATATACCCCGAGACTAAGAGCCTAGAGGCGGAGACACTGAATGACCGGGAGAGAAACGGACAGAGCTTTTCTCTCCCCACTTGAGTTCTCTCTCTACCAGGAGCTTTAGTGTTTTTTGTATTCTTTTCTGTAAATAAATTCTGTCTTACCACTGATTTGTGATCCGCGGATTTATTCTTCAAGTCGCCCAGACCAAGAACCTGAAATTCCGGTATCAGAAGGAGTTGAGAGCAGAAAAGAAAATACGTATGCTTATTTTTCCCCCATGTTGCCATAGATATGTCCCTCGTCCCTCTTCCCTATAGAGCCATAAAATAAAAAAGAAAGCCCCAGACTCTCAAAAGTGCTCTCATCTTGAGCTATATCAACATGTCCTATTTTCCTTGATGTTTGGAAGACTTTGTGAACAGGCAGAAGCTCTATTAACCTACTTCCTCAGTAATATCTTCCTCCCCCTGGTTTCCACACAGCCTTCTTCGAGTGCTTACTCTGATAAAAGGTTGGTGAGCCCGGCATGCAGACGGATAGCGGAGAGATGGACAGAATGTGTTGTCTGCTTCCTGTGTGGTCAATGGCTTATTTTAATATATCCCCCCACCAAAAAAAATACCCAGGCGTTGTTACTGAGGAAACCGAGTCTCAGAGAAGTTGGATAACCTGTCAAAAGCCACACAGCTAGAAAGTAGCAGAGAGAGACTCAAGGGCCAGAATGAGAGGCTCCCAGCCCCATCCTCTTGCTCTCCAAGCACACATTGGGCATTACTTATCCGGACTTAGAGGAGTTAAATAGCAAGCCCACTGTTAACAAGGGGTAGAGATTCTTGTTTCTTTGTATCTCATTTTGTAGAGCTGGTAACTAACAAATGGCTGACTGATGGGAGACTTTTAAATACCTCAAAGGGATTTCCCTTTTTTAACACAATATGGGCCAATCTGATGTACTGACAAAGTTGGAGGAGTTGGAGTTTCACACCCCATTAGGAAGACTTAGCCCCCTGGCTTCAAACCCAGTCCCTAAAAACCAGGAGAGCAGTAATGGATGACGTGACTCCCCCCCTCGCCCCAGGGCATATCATTATGGGAGCCAAGTTCTGAATTGTTCCTAAGTATGTCAGAACTTCAATGCCTGGAAGCAAACTCTTATCACTTCAAGGGTAAAATTTTATAAGATAGATGGGAGTCATGAAAATGGTGTTTCTCTTCTTGGGAATTTCAACTACAGGGAGATGCTTTTGAAAATGTCACTTGGATTTTCCAGTTCCTAAAAAGCGACTGGTTTTTACAGTTTGACATAGACAAGAGCCTTGTACAGTAATCCAAGTTAGGAATAGTTCCTCATCCACGCTACTCCCTCTGATTCTGAACTTCATGTCGATATGTGTCTGTCCCTCCAGTACGATGCTGACCATCTTGCAAATTAACAGGCAGCAAGAAAAACAATTACATAGTCGCTCTACGGCACATCACAGCGTAGAAAATTCCACACAGCTCACCAAGGAAGGACTATTTATTTTTCTTTTTACACTAAAAACTTGATAATCTACCACAGCATTAGAACAGGGATCAGAAAAATAAACAAAAGTCACTGATAAACCAGAACGTCACTCCAGGCTTTAATTTCCACATTCTCCCATGCTAGTTCCCCCCACTGGAGTTATTTTAAGTGCATCACAATGACTCTCTTTACAGATGCTTAAATATCTTATCCTCTTTTTACATTAGTCTCCTCCTACCCAAAGGTCATAAGCAAGAACCATGTCACCCACTACAAAGTTGAGCACAATGATTAATAACTTGGACTCTCTCCAAAAGAGAACTGGATTCAGACACTGATACCACCTCCGTACGATCTTGGGTTAGTCATTTAACCTCTCTGGGCAACTAAAATGGGGGCAATAACAGTGCGTGTCTCGTTAAACTGGTGAGAGGAGTAAATGGGATAGTTATTAAAAAGTACCCAGCACGGTACCTGGCGTGGAGTGAGGGCTCGTAAATGTGGAGCTATTAGTATGAATCTGCCCTCCACAAATAGTTGTGTGCTAACCGCTAAATAGACACTCAATATAAAAGTGATAATTTGTAGCATGAGGGAGAGATAATAATCACAAATTAGACTGCATTGCAGGGTAATTCGGGGAGTCTAAAATGATTTTTTCAAGTATCTTTTTTGTTATCCAATTCTTTCTTTGCCTCTCTTATTCCCCTATTTTATACTTTGCCCAAGGCATCATTTAGTGTTCCAAAATATTAGACTATTACAGGTACTCAGAAGCCCCAGGAGAAATGGAATACATTTACAGACCCATAAACATCTAAATTAGTGCTATAAATGGGAAATACAGTCTATAGTTGGAGAGTACCCAATCCGTAATATGTCGTGGCATAGAAGAAACTTCCTTTTTGGTGGCTGGAAAATCTATTTGCTCTAAGTATTCAATTTTAAAATGGATAATAAAAATAAATAATAGGCATGCTTCGGCTGCAATTGCACCTTTCAGGGGGGTTCTCAAAGAGCTTTTCAACTGTTAATTTATGAGCCCTGGGGAAAGGTAGGTGGCAAGTAAGATGCTTCTTCCAGTGGAGAAGCAGACATATGGTGGCAGGAGCGACTTTTCCAAGGACATGCACCAGACAAACCAGAAAAGACAGTGTGGAGATACTCTCTTTAAGGGATTAAAATCTGTATTATTAATCATAAGATTTACGAAGAATGCTGACGTGGATTGTACATCTGTCTTCCAGCTAATGCTACACGTATCTGCACTAGCTTATCAGTAGTGTATTCCTGCAAAACCAACTACCACAGAGCTCTATGACATATAGCAGGGTTGATTCTTTCACAGGCATCTGCACTTGGCAATGGACGACTTCAAGGACAAGCCCACTGGGCAGCCCAGGATTCAGATGGAGCCTGGAGCTGCTCGGTGTATCTCTCATTGTGCACAGAGTGAGGGTCTGGCCAAGCCTTGATCATCTCACAGCAGCAGCACAGGTGCAAGAGAGCAAACTGCAGCCCAGCAGGTGAATCGCGTCACTTCTGCTAATTCTAGTGGCCAACGCAAATCAACCCCTGAGCCCATGTTGAGTAGCACAGAGGTACGTTCTACCGGCCAAGGAGCAAAACAAAAAAGTCATACAGCCACGCCCCAAATCAATTTCCTTGAGAGTACACTCTCCAGGTGGAGGTGAGAGAAGGGAGAGGATACTTTTAAACAATTTATCAGAATCGGCACTTCCAGGTGTGAGAAGGGAGTGGGTACTTTTAAACAGTTTATCAGAATCGGCACTTCGTTAACATGGCAGGTATTTTTCTGTGTGCTAATCTTTGAAATGTGGGTGTCTGTTTCACATGCTTCTTAGACACTGGCCCAGAAGGTGATCTCTGAGTGTTAGTGTCCTGTTCCCATGTATCAGTTAACAGCCACCCTGTTCAGGTGTCCTCCTGGTTTCCTGGAAACCAGCCTATCAGCTGATCTCCCTTTAGAGAACAGAAATCAGGCCTGTGGAAGACGTTGTACTGATAATAGAAAATGTAGCCGCCACATACTGCATGCTTACCGAGCGATGGCCGCGCACTAAACTCCCGACAGATACTATCCTGTTAGGCTTCATTGAACCCTTACAACGAGACAGGGAACGTATAATCCTCATTTTACAGGTGATGCAGCTGAAGATTAGAGAGATGAAGCAATCAGCCCGTGGTTGCATAGAAGTGAGTAACGTGGCTGGAATTCAGACCGAGTGTCTCCGTCTCCAAAATTCTAAATGTTAGCCCAGCACAACGCCGTGAGATGAAGTCTGACACAGATGCAGTGGGAGCCCAGACATATTACGTGTGGACACAGAGGGAAGAGGGGGTGGACACACGGGGCTGTGACCACCAGGCCTGCCACGGCCTCTCTGTATGATCTTGGACAGATTAGTTGAATTCACTGAGCTTTTGTTTCCTTATCTATGAAATGAAGATAATCCTCCTTTGGTTGGTGTGAAATTTTAATAAGATGCCAAATACCATCTGTCCCTTATTAGTATCTCCTTGGTACTAAATGGAAGATACTAATCAAAGTGATTGGGAGGAAGTCTCCTAACAAGAGCAGAATGGTAATTAATTTAGATGAAGTTATGTATGATGCATCCTTGTAAATGACCAGCACTCATGGATCAATTCCCAGCACCCCTTTAGTCCCTGACAATGCTTACCTAAACTTATGAAGGCTCAGAAGAATTACCTTTGGCACATTGGTGTCATTACAGATGAGATCCTGGCAGCGGACTGTTCTACCTCCACAACGCCTCAGAAACTCAAAAATTCCTGGATGCCAACTGAGGATTCTTTCTGCTTCATAGTATATTTATATAAATCCGCACTCGTCTTAAAAGTCCAGCTGCAATCCCAGCACTCTGGGAAGCCGAGGCGGAAGGATCGCTTGAGCTCAAGAAGTTCAAAACCAGCCTAAGCAACATTGAGACCTCCATCTCCTCAAAAAGTAGAAAAGTCAGCCAAGTATCATGGCAGGTGCCCATAGTCCTGGCTATTTGGGAGGATGAGGTGGAAGGATCCCTTGAGCCCAGGAGTCTGAGGTTGCAGTAAGTTACAAATGATGCTCCTGCACTCTAGCCAGGGCAATAGAGCAAGACTCTGTCTCACAAAGAAAAAACATATATATTATTTCATGCTACATCTATACTCTTCCTCTAATACTCAATTTGTTTCTCAACTTACAACATACTTGGCTGATGAGCCAGCCCCCCTCCCCCCTCTCTCTTGTTCTCTCTCTCGCTCTCCTGATATGCAGGTCCCACAAGAAGTCAAGGATTACAGTCTGGTGGAATCTAAGTGTTCTGGACAGCAAAGCAATGCAATTTAAGATGCTCTGCTAAATGCAGGGCAAGTTGTCTCCATCTTAGCCACCACATCACACGAGAAAGAATTCACCGCTCGTCCAGGCTCCATAGGGTAGCCTGGCTATAGAGAGCCAAAAAGAAAACTGGCTGTCCCTTGGACACTTTGCTTTGAAGTCCAGCTTTCTCTCAAAGGTGGCTGAGTCCTCTCCACCTCACTGCCAGCCCCTGCCCCCAGGCTCTATCTGAACCACCCTCCTCTCTGGTTAAATCTATGAGTTCCCGTGGTGAGGAGAGTGGCTCCCACTGGCTCAGGCCTATTTCTCTAGGTTATGTATGTCACAGTTTTCCATGCCTCTAACAAGACTCAATTAAAAATTAATCAGTCCAGCATGGCAATTTGGAGAGGTAATTGTTTCTTTTCCTGACTCCATGGCCATGGGCTAAAAGCACACCCAGAACCTAAATTAATCATCTAATTGGGATTTTTCCATACTCCAGCCATTCAGCCTTCCAGCAGTCCCAGCCTGCGCTGCCTGACCTTCATAATTAGATTGCCCTATTGTCCACTCCGCGGCATCCTCCCCTGCTTTCCCTTCCAACTGCCTTTAGTAAAATGGAAAATAGCCATGGAAGCCATTTACCTGGGCCCTCTCCAATGGCCGAGAGGATTTATCTTCAGAAAATAAACTAGCACTCATGAGGAAATACTAGGACCAATGGCACAGGTTAGTATCGTCAACACAGCTTGTCATAGAAAAGAAAAATTGATACTGGCTTAGAAGGTGATCTCTTGAGTGTTATAACCTAATGGGAGGACTTGATCAGTTTAATAAAGTATAGGATAATCCCACCCTATGGGTATACGGTGGGGCAGCTTTTTAAAAAGAAACGATGGAATGGTATGTGCACAGTAAATTATAAGACAATATGTGAAATATGTGATATTTGCATGAAAAGATAAGAAAATAACAGAAACTCTGCAAGTTGACCACCCAAGGGATGGTAACAACCTGGCCAGCACACTGAGATGGGCAACATAAGGAACCAGAGCTACTGTACTGATCTGTACATGTGATGCACGTCCAGTCTCTGAAAATTAGGTCAACTTTAGAAGGGGGTCAACGCAGGACTGTGTAACCAACCATGGAGGTCCTACTGTGTGCATATACAATGAAACATGTGTTAGACATGTATTACACACGTATCTCTTATACGTACTTATGCCCTGAGAGATAAATATATACCTATGTATACGTATTTCAATATGTATATACCTAAATTATCTCTGGAAGAGATCAAAAGAAGCTACAAACATCCACAACATCTGAACAGATAAATTGGAAGCCAGGAGGGGAAACAAGAGAAATTTCACTCTACAACATTGGGGTGCTTTTTGAATTGTGAATATTTTCCTGCCCCCCCCCAAGTACATTTTTATCTCTGATGCCATTTAACAACACTTAGTTTATGATTGAAAATTCTAACATATAGTCATACATGGATAAATAGTCAATTTAAATAATTTTAAAAATGACAAGAACAGGGAAAAAGAAAACTAATGCTTACTGGGCTATGTTCAGACCATGTATATCCTTATTTAAAACTCACAATGGCCCTGCAAGGTTTAAGTGTCTTCATCCCTCCATTTTTTAAGACAAAGCAATATATTAAGCACAAAAAGAAGAAATTAGGTTAGTTTGTCTCATAGTATTTGTGTTGACTCTAAGTAGCTAACAATAATTCATACAGCATCTTTATGTTTAATTTCAATGCAATAAATGCATTATCTTTACTCTTCCCAAATACAGGGTGTCCATAAATTTCATATGCAATTCAAAGCAGTTGACTATTTTAAACTGCACAGGAACCTTATGGACATCCTATATAAGACCTTATGGACATCCTATATAAGATAAATATTACTGATCTTTTGGGCGGTGTTTGTGGCTCAAAGGAGTAGGATGCCGGCTCCATATACCGGAGGTGTCGGGTTCAACCCAGCCCCGGCCAAAAACTGCAAAAAAAAAAAAAAAAAAAAAAACAAATATATATATATATATATCTCAGATATATATCTGATCTTTTTATATCCACTTTCTCCATTTTGACATTAATCCATTCATGGGGGCACAGCCCTCATGGCCTAATCACTTTTTAAAGCTCCCACCTCTTAATACTGTTACAATGGCTTAAGTTTCCAACACAGGGTTTTGGGGGCACACATTCAAACCATAGCACAGGTAATCTGTCTTTTAGTAGCCTCACTTCAGCCTTTAACAAGATAAGCATATGTACCTACACTGACAAAGAACAGGAGGAACGTTGCCCTAAGTTTCATTGCGATAGCCAAACAATGCTTGTAAGTTTCAACAACATCTGTTTTACATACACGGAAAAGGTGCACATAAGCCCCATTTTTAATTCTTTTCATTTAAAGTATCCTATACAATCAAATGCTTATGCAGTCACTTCACAGGTCCTATCTGGACATAATAAAACTATTTACATAGCTTTGAATGGTGTATAATAGATAGTATTATGGTGATTCTTCTAACTCTCTGTGAATAACAGTCCCTGAGCTTTATTAGCCATATCTAGGCAAAAAAAAACTCTCCCTGGAGAGAAGAATTTGCAGCAGGCAGTGAGCTCTGGCCTCTTCATGTTCCTATAGTGAAAATGCCAAGAGGACTCCAAGGACCTCTGACCTTTTCTCCATGCCTGGAGGGGCTCCTTTCCAGGGAGAAAGAGTCACGGGCCTACTTTCCCCTCTCCCCTTCCTTCTCCTCTGGTCAGCCTCACCTGTGATCACCCAGGGTAGGAAGAGACGAAAGCCCTCCCTGGGCTCTGATAACAGGCTTGCATGACTGTAATTACAGGCTTTTGCTCCTAAGCTATCCAAATGACAGTCACCATTGAGACTGAAACTCCTCAATCAGATGGAATCAATTACTGGGCAAAATTGGGAGGTTAATTTTCCCCAGAATGAGATATGCCTTTTAGCTTTGCCATCTCTTTCACTCCAGCTGGTAGCTTATTTAGTTGCATTGTTCTCCAGCCCTATGAACAAAGTTCCATTAGGAAGGATTTTCAAAAGAGTTGATTTGAAAAGGAAACTCCATCAGCCCCCAAACTCAATACGTGCTGAATACAAGGACTGTTATTAACAAAGCCGTGTGGATGGCTAATCACTAGAATTTACATTTGATGGGCGTGGGGTTAATCCAATAAGAAGAAATGGAATCTCCCTGTACAGTGCCTCTTCAAGTCTCCCTGGTTCTGCTTTAGCATAACCCAGCTCTGAAAGAGCTTTCCCTGCTTTGGGAAATTTCCATGAAAATAAGCCAATTCCTTCATTAGAATAATTTTTGAAGTATGACAGAGCATCTCTTTGAAAACAAAACAAAACAAAAGTCAAAACAAACAGTATTCATCTTCAAATGGAATGGCCTCCTCTGAATGGCTTGGTAGAAGTATTAAAATAGCTTCCACTTTTTAGATGATAATGATAATAAAGATAAAAACAGCAACTAAAATGTAGTCGACATGTACCATGTTTTAGGAAAGGCTACATTATCATCTATTCATTAACTCAGTCTCCTCGAAACTACTCTAAATTGAGGCAGTGAAAAGTTGGATAACTTGTTTACATTCACCTAACTATTAAGTAACAGGGTATATGAACCCAGAGCCTACAATTTACTGTGCTTTGTGACCACTGTCAATCCACATGCGTATAGATTCCAAAGACTATCACTTTGTAGGTGAGGAATCTGAAGTGTGGTGTTTAGATAGCCCCTAAATTAACAAAGCTACAATTCCATACCAGATCCGTCAGACTCCATAGAACAGAGCTATTAAAACCCTTACAAAGGCTTTGAAAAGAACCACTATTGCAAGGCATTAGGTGATGGTTAGCTAAAAATCACTGGTAGTGATAATCAATTCTAATATCATTTAATTTCTTTCATTATTCCTCTGGAGGGGGATTTACCGGTCCTATAATTAAAGTCTATCCCTATATTGTATTCTAAATTCCATACAGCTGTTTTCTTCATATGATTAGAGGATCACTCCATGAAGCAGATTCACACTCTATCAGGAAACAGGCTTCAGGAGCTTGAGTAACCTGTAATAAGATCTTTGGAATCAATGTCGAGTCCCATTTCTGCTACTGAAACCCAGCTCCCCTGCCCCCATGATATTCTATAAGATTTAAAAGCAGATACTTTATTATTGCTTCTCAATCTCCGATTCAGAAAAATGAGCCATTATCTGCTAAGTTTCTGCAATGATTATGTTGGTTTAATCATTCAGCAAGCATTTACTACATTTGCCCCGTACACCAGATTGGGGGCATGGTGGTAGATCACTGTTAAAGTCTCAGAACAAGACAGAAAATGCCCATGCTTTCGCGGACCTTATACTCTGCTGATAAATGCAGCAAGAACATTTGCAAAGGGCTTTTACACTTCTCACACACCTGATACATTATGTAATGTCGCTGGGAATCAAATTTAATGGCAAGTAAGTTACTGTTGTCTGGGTAGAAGTAAAACATGCTGGATTCTTTTTCTTCCCCGAAGGAGTATATACCATGGTAATAAAGGCATTTATGAATATCTGAATGTGACCAAGAGGAAAATAATCCAAATTGAAATCGAAAAAACATATAATTTTTCTTTCATTTATGAGGATGTGGGATGTGGGTGGGGGTATTTACATTATAACTGGGCTCTCATAGTTCATACGGTGTTGGTGTACATGGATCTTTAACCTCATGAAGAAATATTATTGCAAGGAAACATGAAAAATAGAGATTGACAGCTATTTCTAACTTAAAACCGATTTTAAGTGGAGCGGCTTCAATTCTAAAGTCAAAAAAGAAAGCAGAATTATAACTTCCTAACTAAACATAATATGCAATACCTAATTATGTGTATTATATATATAATATTTTTATAAGTGGCAGAGAGAGACACAGATAGATGATAGAGTTCATTGTAAGAACCTGAACTTAGCAGCAGAATGTCCTGGATTCCAAATTTCATACATTGAGGCTTGCCCATATTAAAGAGATGTCTAGGGTGATACCATATTGGATAAGCTAAGAGGACATTCTGTTCTTAGTCCTTGAAAAATAATGTTTTGTGTAAGCCAAAAGACACACACACACATATGTTTTTACCCCATATTTCCAGATCAAAATAACATGATTTCTGGACTCACAAGGGGTAAGAGATACTGTGGTTCTGAATCTTGACTAAGTGAACTCCATTCCATTATTTCTCCTCTGATCTTACCCCTGACTTATGCTCTCCTAGACCCTGTTTCCTTCCCTGAAAAAGGTAGTCCCTGATAAGAGTTAGAACACAGGCCCAGGCCCCATGAGCACCAGCCTTTCCCCAATGACAGCATCTTTAGTGTAAATGTAGAAGCCCACTTTCAAAGGGGGCTTTTCATTATTATTATTTTGTGGTCAAAAGGTTGCATATGCTATTTTTTTTCTGCTGCTAAAGCTTAGAAAGGGTGGAAAGCAAAATATTTTGATAATTATTCAGGCCATCAGGTTACATAAGAGGTTCCATAGCTTTCTGCATCAAACTTGAACAGTTGAAACCACAAATTCTGTTTTTGCAGCCATAAAACATTCATGGAGAGAGAGAGAGAGAGAGAGAAAGAGAAATAATAAAATCCATTTTCCATTTGCTTGAAACTTATAAAATTTAATGTGGTGAAAAATGACAGTTTACTCCCTGTAGGAAACTACTCAGAGCCATGTTTCATAGGCACAGCGTGGAGATTCTAATACACATTCACAGTCATCGAATAATGCAAAAAATTGCATCCAGACAGAGGATGCCACGAGGTAAAAATGTCTCAGGGGCAAGGCCAACAAGGCCTTAATCTGAAATAAAAAGCTTTGCTTCTCTAGTGACAACATTAAGGCTAATAGTCATTAGCCCTCATACTCCTAACTTGAAAAATCCATGCAAGACCCACCATGTTGATGATGTTACCTGCAATGCGGTGGATACCGCCCCACCACGAATGAAGACATCTTCCTACCAGCAGTCACTGAATGTGACTGCCAGCATGGAAAACATTGAATTATTTTTTTATTTAAAGATACAGTGGCCCTAGTTCTACCTGCCAGATAATGTGCCTCAGCAGAACTGAGGCATCCAGTGTAAAGCAGCAGAAATATTGAGCTCCTACTCTGAAAATAAGGTAGAGTAGGTATATATATATATCTTTTATCAGGCCTTGATTTCTTTCCTGTAAAGTAACAAGTTGGACTACGTGATTTCCAAACCCAATTTTAACTAACTCTTAATAGGAATTGTAGAAAGGATAATTAGCTGGATATTCAAATCAACGGATGGCTGAACCAATTACCAATTGAAAATAAGAATAGTTTTGGCTACATCTGCATCCCACTGGTTATTATATGTGATTTGTGGAATATCTAAGTTCCAGCCA
This sequence comes from Perodicticus potto, assembly GCA_963574655.1. Taxonomy (NCBI): domain Eukaryota; kingdom Metazoa; phylum Chordata; class Mammalia; order Primates; family Lorisidae; genus Perodicticus; species Perodicticus potto. Next base: position 22,890 of record CAUYRH010167789.1, on the reverse strand, counting down.
TACCAGTGTTTTTCAACCATTTTTATCTCACAGCACACTCAAACCTATAGTTAGACTTCCATGGAACCCTTAAATTAGCTTGATCAAAAAAAAATAATAATAAGAGTACAAAAAAAGCATATGCTCTGTGCTCAGAACGTCTTTCAAAATATTTTAATTAATGATCTTTAAAATTTTCGTAGCACACCAAAAATCCTCTCACAGCACACCAGTTGAAAATTGTTGCTCCACGGGCTTTAATTTTATCTTCACTGTTTGACTATATCAGTTACCTATTACTATAAATATACTGTATAGTAAGCCATCTTGGACCTCAGTGACTTAAAACAATAAGTAGTTATCATTGCTCAAGGATGTATGGGCCAGCAGAGCAGTCCTGCTGCTCTGGGCCAGATTTGATTATTCCGACCGGGTTTGCACAGACATCAGCAATTAGCTGGTGGACCAGCTGCGAGATGCTTGGTCCTGTGTCTAAATGTTTATGCCCCTCCCCAACCAAATGCATAAGTTGAAAACTCTAACTTCAATATGATGGTATTTCCAGGGGGGAGCCTTTGGGAGGCAATTAGGTAATCAGGTGAGGGCCCTTCGAAATGAGATTAACGTCCTTATAAAAAGAGGAAGAGCCAGGGGATCCCTATCACTCTCTCCAACACACTCCAGGACACAATGACCAATGGTAACCCAAGAAGAGGGCTCCTCCTCCAGGTCTGCTGCACCTTGACCTTGGACTCCCCAGCCCCTAGAACTGTGAGAAATAACGTCTATTGTTTATAAGTTGCCTAGTCTCAGGTATTTTGTTAGAATAGCCCAAATGGGCTGAGAAAACTTTTATCTAAAGTATCTTCTAATACTTGGGTCTGTGGACCTATTGTTTTAAATGGATTCAATATCCAACATCCCTGTATAATGTCGGGCTCTGATAACAGACTGAAGTCGCAAAGTGTACACTTTCCAAGTATTTCAAGAATTCTAAATACCTAAGGGAACAAAAATCCTCGAGTTATCCATTATAGATTGACATCAGCAAGTGGTTTTGAAAGAATCTTGCCAGGAACAAAAACTTCAGCTGCATTAGATAAAGATTAGCTTCATTCTATAAAAGCTTTATCAGTATGTTTGTTCCAAAAAGCTGTGAAAGGATTGCCTTTCCATACAAATGTTTCCTGATAATACTGCAATTGCTCTCCAACACCTTTGTTACTAATAGCCTCTCTAAATCCAGGTTGATTAATCTAGTTAAAAGGAAGGAAATATTTGAGGTCAAACATAGTAGGGCATCTTGCTAACTCTTATTGCGTGTGTGTGTGTGTGTGTGTGTGTGTGTGTATCTGAGGCAATAAAAAGGGGGGGCTGGGAAATAACAAGTAAAACAAAATGTTTACTATCGTTTATATATATTGTGCCACAGAAAAATATAATTGAAATACTGATGCAGATATTTCCAGCACAATTGCAGTATTTTAGAATGAGTTGTGGTAATGAGTAGAGAAAAGCATTTTGCCTTTACAAGTCAACATTTTTGTGAACCTTTCAAAACCTCTACTCTCTTAAAAGTATAAAATGAAAAAAATGCATTAGAAATTTCCCAATAGTCAACCACAAAAATATAACATTGCTAACTTTAAACCGATAGTATTTCTTCTTCTTCTGAGAATTTGGCACATTTGAGCATCAGATACAATTAATAAGATCTTTGAAGAATATAACTGAATGTTTTCTCTGTGAGAAGTAGAAAAATGCAATGCGTGGAATAGGCAAATGCAGAAACTAAAAAGTAACCAAATGTAAGACAGAGACACACTGGGACAAGCTGTGTCTTCAGCATTTCAAGAACTAGTCAGCCCCAAGCCACAGAATTTTGTTGCTGTTCACGTGTCCCCCGAGTATTTCCAATTGCTAAAGCAATGACAAGGTACTTATACTTTTTCATACGTTTTGTCATTTGTACAAAGCCACTTTGGTTGACTACACACAAATACAGGGAATTAGAAGCTTGAGGCCACCATTGGAATTATTCAAACCACAAAGAAAACCCGTGTGTTTCACTCACATAGCAGTTTGGGGTGAATGTGGTTTTTAGCTGCTATTTTCCAGAAAACCACTCAATCTCAAAAGTTTCTTCTGAGTCTAGAGACACAACCAGAATCCAGGCTGACTGGTTCATTCAGTCTGGAGACCCAACTTGGTCCAGGGTACGCAACTTAATATTTTTCTGAATCCTGGAAGATGAGAGAGCATTGATAAGTAAGGTGTCAATAAGTATTTAATGCCTTTGGAATTCCAACAGAGGGAACAAATATACAAGCTGAGTCCCTTCCACTGCTCAGGATATTAGATTGCCCTGAACTGCTTCCTATGGCTTTTTTTTTTGAGACAGAGTCTCATTTTGTCACCCTGGTAGAGTGCTGTGGTGTCCTCATAGCTCACAGCAACCTCAAACTCTTGGGCTCAAGCAATCCTCTTGCCTCAGCCTCCCATGTAGCTTGGACCAACAGGCAAGTGCCACCATGCCTGGCTAATTTTTCTATTTTTAGTAGAGACAGGGTCTCACTCTTGCTCAAGTTGGTCACAAACTCCCATGAGGCCCTTGTTTTATATGTATATGTATATATTTTTTCTTTTTTTAGACAGTCTTACTTGGTCACCCTCGGTAGAGTGCTGTGACATCACAGCTCACAGCAACCTCGAACTCTTGGGCTCAAGCGAGTCTCTTGCCTCAGCCTCTCGAGTAGCTGGGACTACAGGCACCCGCCACAATGCCCGGCTATTTTTAAAGATGGGGTCTCACTCTTCTTGCTCTTGCTCAGGCTGATATCGAACTCATGAGCTCAGGCAATCCACCCGCCTCGGCCTCCCAAGTGCTGGGATTACGGGACTCAGTGCCCTTGTTTTCTCTTACACAGCAGTGTAAGCACACTGAGACTCCCTGAGTTAACCCAGACTTTACTACCTACTAACAGGGCCACCCTGAGTGAATTCTTTAACACTCCTTTGACCCGAGGCTCCTCCAGCATAACATGAGGTTGATGGCGTCTACTTCGTAGCGTTCTTAGAAGCAGGAAATGATAATATCCATTTAAAGCTGCTTGCCAGAGTGCCTGGCACATGTCAAGCACTCAATACCTATTAGCTATTGATATTGCCATTGTATCACCATCATCTTTAGTTATATGCCACCACATGCATATAAAGAAGTCTGACCACAAGTCGGCAATCAAACTTACTTATCGCCTAAAATGCTCGTTACTAAGAAAGGAAGATCAGAGAACTGCCTCCCTAACTGTGGGCTCTCGCGCTCACCCGTGGCAAATCAGTAAAGGAGACTGAGAATCCCAGCTCTCTGCCAGGCTCACCCTAACCTCTCAAAGCCCCATTCATCCCTGAAATCATCAATCAGTATTGATGGAGCAGCACATCAGACTGCGAGAGAGTTAAAGAAGGAGAAAAGTCCCCTGCTCCAGACGGACTCATCGTCCAGAGAGGAGACAGTCTTAGTCACGAGTAACGACCAGGCATCAGCGTGCTGCATGTCACACAGAAAGCAGGGGCGACAAAGAGGAAGGGGGGATGCCCGGAGGGGCTGGAGAAGGCGGGAGGAGAGAAGGGACTTTTGCTCCCAGTCTTGGAAGATGAGAAAGGGTCCACCAGATCAAAGAAATGATAAAAAGATTCCACATTTTAAAGAGTCGCAGATACCAAGGCATTATGAAAGCTCTTGGCATAAAATGAACATGTCAAGTTAAAAACAGCTGAAGCAAGAAGTATAATGCCGGGATCAAACAAGTTTGGAGAGGGGATAGCTCAGCATATATCCCCTCCCCTTCATTATGCAGATGAAAATAAATTATCCCCTCCCCCTCAATTGCAATGAAAATAAATTAAAACATAGACAATTTGGGAATTCCTATGCAAACCTCGAATCTAAAAAAAAGACCCCAAAGTGATCTCTCCTCTCCCAACCAAAAAATTTTAAAAAAAGAAAAACTTGCTTAGTCATAGTACATTTTACTTGCTCTTGGAAAAATCTTCCTGCGAACGCCTTCTTTCCACAATCAGAATCTTTTTTTTTTTTAAATGTACCAAAAGGAAACAAAATATTTATTGTGTCTCTCGCATGTGCTTCTCAGGAAAATGGCATTAACCTCATATGGAAACACTTGGACAGGCCCCTGACGATAATTCCTTAACCACAAACGTGTCCTCTGCTTGTCTGATCGCAAATTGCTCCGAGTGAGCACCACAATTTCAGGTCAGGTTGAAGGACACAGCAGGCACTATCAGCCCATTACGCAGGAATGATCTATGAGGCAGAGGGCGGAGGTGTTAGCACGGAAGGAAGGCGCCGGGGGGAGGGGAGCCCCCCAGGTTCCGCGCGGAGTGCGCCTCCCTACCAACCTTCCAGTCCCACCTGAAGACACTCCAGCAAACAACTCCTCGGCCGAAATCAAAGGAGGAACAATGGAAGGTCTCTGTGTGTTCATCACCCAGATACCATCTCGGAGCCTCACTGGAGCACGATTATTGGAAGCAAAGTAACACAGATTGGGTTTCACATCCGAGCTCTGGATATGGGGATGACAAAGATTCGGGGACACAAACAACCCTTCCCACCGCACCCCTCCCCTCCTCACGCCCCCTGGTTGCCTTTTCTGCCTCCAGCTTCTAATTGGCAGACACCCGATCCGCGCAGCTATTTATTTCACTTTCCGAGCGCGCGGGGCCACTGGAGACGCTGTGATACGCGTGGGAAAGCGGCCGCCATGTTGCTTGCACCTGTCGCGGAGCGGCCCGCTGCCCCCCCTTCCCGCTGTCCCCTTTGTGTGCCACCTTATTCTGTTTCAGCAGCGGCAGAAAAGAAGTCAAAGTAGCCGGCATTCAACATGAACACATACAAAAAGGAGGCCAGAAAGCTTCCTTGTAGCTCTTTCCCTCCCCAAGTCTGCCCAGTGACCTACTTCAATAGTCAGTGTAGCAATTCTATCTCTTTTCAGAGCTACAGCATGTAAGCATCGGGACAAGGCAGCGACACCACCATTTACGCGGAGGGCCCATTGAGCATGACTGGTGTGAACCAGCCACACAGAAGCTCACACACACACACACAACTCAATACGTGGGACGAAACTACTTATGTTTGATGTTCCCAAGCAGACCATATCTGTTACTTTTGTGAAAGTCAAAAGATTCAGGATCAAAGGCACCGGAGACTTTTTAACTTTCAAGAGAATAGGCTGCGATACCCATAAACTTTCACAGCGATCCGCTCGGAGTGCAGAGTGAAATGGAATCAGTCTGGGTACAGGTCTTAAGGACACCAATGACGAACACACTCCGATTCGGAGGGGAAGGGGAAAGCACAGCGGGGACTCTCTTACGCAGCTGTCCAGGGATAGAATGAGACCAAATTGTGACGTTTGATGGCTCAAGATTTTGGTTGGTGTCTATGATCACCTAGATACTAAAATGTCAGACTATAAACATTCGATGGCGGTATAATACATCATAAGACCTGGAAATGGACAGCATCACTACATCAAGGAATGATGCCTGGGCCACCACAGGATGCAGTTCTCAGAGAATATTCCTTAAAGCACCCCTTGGGATGGGCTCCAAAGAGCAAGTCACTGTATTCATCTCAGAAGAGTGCAATTCATCTATCTATAGTATCCGATTTCTGTTATGAAATTAAACTTTGACCTTGAACGTATTGTTCCATACCAATCCAGTCATTGGTACCAGGTTTTCATTAAGGACCAGTTATAGCCCTTGGAGGAGGCAGGAAAGGTCATTTTATCCATTCCTCTACCTCCGGGCAGGCCTTGTGTGAAATGACACCAGCCTGGCTCTTATTATAAAATTCCCATAGCAGGAAGTTGTACAGCCCCCGTTGTAACTCTGCTTTCCCATGACACATAACCCTCATGCTTAAAGAGTACTTTCTGCAGTCTAGACTAAAATCCCTCCCACCACAGTTTAAAAATGTGTCCCCACAGTAGCAGAGAACTATTTAGCACTATTCAACACATCTTGGGGACCCGAAGGAAGGAAAGCAACTTAATATTGCCTTCTCTGTTCTGCTTCTTGCAGTAGAGTTTTAATTTTAGCTGAGGTTTTTATAACAGAGTTCATCAGAACAAAAGGTGATTTGGGCTTTTGGAAAGCAAGGGTTGGTCATTTCCCTTTCACTATTTATGGGCACCTTGGGAGGTGCTGGTTAGTTGTAAAGCATCATCAAGAATGCTGAAAGAGGAACAGCACTCTTCTGAGATGGTTAATTCATATTTTGGGTATGCATTATGGTAACTGGCCTTACATTCTAGATAACTATTCATCTCATTAATTCATTTACCTTACACTGACAGAGTCATTTAAAAATTTATGAAACCAATTAAACCTGTAAAAGCTGGAATCCATACCTTTAAAATATTCACCAAATAATATGCAAATTATACATCATTATTATCTATTCGTGTGTCCTTTAAAACAGATAAGAGGGCAGGACCTCTGATGGGCAGTCATCACCCTTCTTTAAGTTGCTATAAATAATTGAAAGAAATGAAAGCATCTGTGCAAATTGCAATTTGCTTTGAATTCCTTGAACTGTTCTTTTCAAAATTCATTCAGAGTAATGAAACTGCAATAGTCTTAAAGTAAGAAAACTGAAAATATGTACCTCAAGTTCATGCCTCTGACCTTCCTTACTGGGCTTTTCATCAATGTGTAAGAAGACATTTACCAACAAGGTGCTTTGTGGACAAAATTCAGGATTGACCACTCTCATCATATTCTTACTTTCTCAGAATTTGGGGGAAAAAAACATTTATAAGAATAATCGATGCTAAAATGTGTATGCTTTCACAATGACATTTACAAACATTTCTAAAATGTATCACATGGATCAAAATAAAGCAATATGAAAAAAATGTTTTATAATTTAGCTATGAATATTTTGTGTTTATTTCAAATTTTGACAAACTTGAATGCATTATATTATAGAGGGCAAAAGAATGAGCTAGTGCCCTTGACAATACAAACACCATCCTTTCTCTATCCTGGGTTGCCTTAAAGAGAGAAAGAGAGCAAGGAAGAGGGCGAGGAGGCATTATCTGGACATTATCGAGGACAGAAAGTTGTTAAATTGAACTTTCAGTGTAGATTCCCTTATAAAGTTATTGAAATAGAATTTCTTCATAAGTAAGAAGAAAATTTAATCTTACAAAAATTATTAAAAAGGAGTAGAGATACTTTTCTAAGAAGAATATATTCCAGCTTTATCCTTCTTAGCAAAGTATCTCAAGAATGGAAGAAAAGTATCCAATGTAGTCAGCCCTACTATGAAACTAATTTATAGCTTTCATATGAAAGCTATAACCCATTATAGCACAAGGATATGGGGAAAGGGGCAAGGGAGGGGAGGGGAGAATGGGTTGTGGGTGTAATTGGTGGGACCACACCTACGGTGCATCTTAGAAGGGTACAGGTGAAACTTACGAAATGCAGAATATAAATGTCTGAACACAATAACTAAGAAAATGCCATGAAGACTATGTTCACCAGCTTGATGAAAATACTTCAAATTGTATATAAAAACAGCACATTGTACCCCATGATTGCATTAATGTACACAGCTATGATTTAATTAAAAAAAAAAAAAAAGAATTAAAGGGGAAGACACATTTTCAATAAAGTTGCATAATCATAAAAAAAAAAAAAGTGAGCAGGGAACCTGTGGCCTCAAGGCCACGTGTGGTCCTTCGGATCCCCGAGTGTGGCCCCTCCACTGGATCCAAATTTTAAGTGGCCACAATCCACTTGATCCACTTTGATCCCCTTTGGTCAAAGGCCACAATCAGGGATCCAGAAAGCCACATGTGGTCCTAAAGCCGCAGGTTCCACACCATGACCAAGGACCCAAAGTAGGTCAGTAATCTCAAGAATTTTATTTCATCTCTAAGAATGCACTGTGCCTGGGAGCCCCCCATGCCTTTATCTCAGACAGTGGTATAAGGACCAATGCTCGGTCCTCACATAAAGTTTCGTAAGAAACCTTCCTGTTCCAGTCTGTGATTTCAGAGAGAGATACATTGTCTGTGAATTTCTAAACTCAAACAGGATCCATTTATCTTCATCGACAGCAGTGAACATTTTATCCAGTGCTGACTATGTGCTAAACAGCTCACATACACCATATTATTTGATTTTCATAGTCACCCTGTGAAGTAGGTGCGATCATGATTCCATTTTACAGGTAAGGCTCATTGACATTAAACACCTTGGCCAAGGTCACACAGCGCCTAAGTAGCATGATCAGGATGTGAACCTAATAGTTTGTCTGCAAAATGTTATGTGGAATTCGATACCAGGCTTTGCTTGCAAATCTCGTCAAGTATCACCTTTTACAATCACTCCACTCCTGTGTTGAACAGATTCAGCAGCTTGGAATCATTAGAAAAATAAAAGCACATAGAAAAGCAAATCAAATGGATCTGAAATTTAAAAAACAAAATCATTTTAAAATATGCCCTTTCAATCTCATAATCAATCAGCATAAGGGTAAAATTAACCCCTCAGTGAAATTTTTTGTTTGTTTTAAAAGCTGGAGGACTCCCAAACCACCTCACTAATTCTGATCTAATCATCATACTATAATTTTGGGTCACAAACAGAAAAACAGGTCTTAGAAAAACCGCAAATGAGAGCGAGACTCACTTCTTACCTTTCTACTAAAAACAATAACAGTAGAAACTGCATTTAAATCTACCAAGGGCGCTTCTAGGAAAATTTCTAAGCCATCTGTCCCCTGAAAAGAGTGAATCTAAACACGGAAAAGAAAAATCGGGCAACCAGAAAATAATTACACAGGTGCCATTTTCAATAAAAGTAAGGTCTTATTTTAATTACAGATTTCTGCCTCTTTTATTCCATTTCCCATCATTTAACATGAAGTACAAACAGGACTAATTCCATAATATGGAATCTCTTCCTTTCTAAGGTTCAGCTGAATAATGGAAAGTAGAGCTCCCGCGTGTATTTCAGATTAAAGAAAAACAATGAAACCCATTAGACAGGATTCCGTATTTCGTGACCCAGGAAGTAATTACTGGACACAACTGGCAGTTTTAGCTGACTTTAAAAGTTTGTCACTCTCTGTGGTCAGGCGCACATCGCTAAGAGCAAACGGATGAGTTTCAAAGCATTGGTTTGGACCACTGGAAACAGATAATCAACAGATGATACAAAGAAACATACCCCGCTTTCGGGTTTTTTTTTTTTTCCTTCCAGATCTTGTCAAAGGATGATTGATATGCGTGGAGCAGCCCTTCAAACGCCAGCCACTGCCTGAGGCACTTCCTATAATCAAAGCACACGCCCACCCAGAGCTAATTAGACATTAGATCAGTGTCAACTGATTGATTTAAAGCAGCCCTCCCTCCTTTCTCTGTCCTCCCGCCCCCAGCACAGGGAGGCCGGAGCTGGTCACCAAAATGGCTCTCTCGGCAGACAGAAAAATTATTCACGGACGCTTCAGAAAGAAAACCTAGAGACAATGAAATGTGGGTAAAAAACAACCAGAAGAACATTTCTGGAAGGAAAGGGTGGGGAAGAGGGGGGAGAAAAGGCCCCGGCAAGAGGTCGGGGGAGAATGAATCATGTCTCTGGGAGCAATGAAACCCCTTGGTCCAATTTGTTGAATTAAGTTAGAGAGAGTGTTTGTGATGTTTGAAAGAAAATTATTTGCAATTTAACCTAGGAGAGTTCTGAGTACATTTGGCTACAATTTAGATACCATTTTTCAAAGTCTTTTTCCTTCTCCTCCCCCCCCCTTATAAATATATGAGCCGGGAACATTCAAGGTTGTCTTAATGGATTAAGCAGAGACACGGCCGCAAGGAGCAAATTAAAAATGAAATAGTTACAGCTGTTGGAACTGGCATTGGGCAAAGAGAGGTAAAAAGGATTTCTCTCCTCGCAGGATAACGGAGATTTCAGAAAGCACCAAGCCTTTACAGAGTTCAGACAAGCGTGCCTGGAAAACAGTGGGTGTGATCCCTCTGCTCCTTAGAAACTGCACAGTTCAGCTGCTGCTCACTCGGCAGAGGGGCCCAGATAGTTGTATTTCAGCTAAAAAGTGGGCCCATTCCCAGAAGAGACCACCAGAGTGTGTGTGGGGGGGAGGGGGTTGGGGAACAGCCAGGGGCTAGTTCTAGACTTTTCATTTGCAGATTAAAGGCCTTTTCCGTTTGTCGGGGTCTGCTGCTACTGCACTCTGGGGTCAGGGCTGATCCAACAAAAACACACCTCTGAAGCTGTTTCTGTAAATATGCCCTCCCCTGCAGAAGTGCTCTGGAACAGCAGAAATGCCCAAGAAAGACAGTGCCAGCCACTGGAACTCCAGTAGCCTGCGGATAAAGACATTATTGTATCTCACAGATTGGAGAGAGGCTAGAGAAGAGGCAGAGGGGACAGTGAATGATTTGGGAAGAAGGGGCAGAGGGTGAGAAAACCCAGCGAGGGCCAACGGATGGAACTGGCGTTCCCATGAGTCATCATGAGTCATATTTTTAGAGCTCTTTACAGCTTTCAAAGCTGAATGCATTATCTCATTGATTTCCCACAAAAATCCCTGGAAGATAGATAAGGTATGTGCCATTATTAATTTACAGTTTTGACATTTCACCCATTACAGTCAGAATGATGGAGGTCAAAATCTTTCCCCCAAGGTCAGGGAATGAGCCCATGAACAAATCTCAGACCTGAAGACTTCTCTTTCCGAGCAGCTGGCCTTCCTGTGCGCTGCCTTCCAACTCTCTGCTCAATGGCATCCCACATATACATTTAGTTTTTGATTTTTAAACCTTGATACCCGGTGTCCGTCTGCAAGCATTTCTAAGATCTGGAGAACAACCTCTTAGTTCGGTAAATGACCCGGACCACAGGCTGGAAATCCAGGAGATCACTGGGGTCAGCTGGCTCCAGAGGAAGCAATGCTGAACACTGGATCCAATATAAGAGTGACAATTCGTATTTTCATTTTATGCAAGAACGAAAGACCTAAGGTAGCTCCCCTCTGATCCCCGGCAATGCAGTCATGCTGCAGGGAAGAAGCCATTGAGAACTTACCACTGCGTTCTAAAATGTGTCGTGAAAACTGACGGAAGTTCTTGGGATCCAAAATGCAGTCAGGCAGCAGAGCAGAATTGAGTGACTATTCTGTTTTTCCTGTATAGGAGCCTGAGCATCCTCATGACAGCTTTCAGGGGCTACTCAGGTTGAAATGTGAAGCCACAAAAGGCCAAGAGTAGGTAAAGTATGGGCGGACAATTCTGTCCATGTCACAGTTTTCCCCTGGTTTCCTGGTCTCCCCATGGAGACAGAAATTCAGAGCACAGAACTGGAGAGCCAAGAGGGGTGAGGCATGAGGCAGAGCCCTCCAAATGCCGATTCGGCAAATTTTAGCTTTTTCAGCTATAAACCTTTCAATACCTCAAAATAAATCCTTCAATTTTATACGAGAGCTTGGTTTCTGCAGCTGTAGATTTATGCAGTGTGCCGAGGCCAGGCCAAGAGAAGTGAACATAAACGATGTGACAGATAGCGTAAGGATGTTATCCAGCTTCTCACTACAGCAAGGCTCACTTAGGAACTTTCCAAATGTCATGCATAACCTCTCTCACTAATTAGCTGCTAAAGCAGCTGATCTTCTGCCACGGGTGTGTGTCTCCAACTGCTGGGCCCTCAGCTGGAGAGGTGCTGCAGAAAGAAGTCACTTTCCTCTCTCCTGGCCCAGAGCTCAGACGCACACACAGGCAAATCGCCCCGGCATCCCTGGGCGAGCAGACGAATCTGCTCACCATTGGCCTGCCCTCTCCGTGTGCCAAGTTCTGCTCTCTTTTCGCTCCTGGGAAATGGAGCATTGAGGTATAACGTGCTTCAGGAGTCAGCTATAATCCCCAGGAAATTATTTAAGACATGTCAACAGCATACATAGCCAGTAGGTTTTGACAACAAGATGGCCTAAGAGAACAAGATAGACCCATGGCCAGATCACCTTGATTGAAGTGTTTAAGAATTAATTGATTAATTGTTTTTGAAAATTACTATGAATCGGGCTCTGGGCTAGTTTTCTTTAACACGTAAAGCAGTTAAACCTCATAATAACAAAGTACACAGTAGAAACTTCATTCTGCAGAAGAGGAAAATCAAGATCAGAGAAGTTCAATGTTGTTTTAGTCCAGGGGTGTCCAACCCTCATTTTTTTTTCTTCTACTGTACATCAGAAGAATAAGAGTTGCCTTGGGCCACGCATTAAATACATAACCACTAACGAAAGCTGATAATAAGAAACAAGGTCCCAGGCATACTTTTCCTGATAACCAACACCACAGATAAGCAAGAGAAGTCCTTCCAAAGTCAGCATGCAGGCCACAGGTGCAGGTTGGACACCCTGCCCTGTTTCATTTTGTGCTGCTATAAATGGATATTGGAGCCCGAATAATTTACTAAGAACAGAAATTTATTTTCTCATAGTTATGGAGGCTAGGAGGTCCAACATCAGGGCACGACTAGGTTTGGTTATCTAGTGAGGGCTTCATCCTCCAAAGGTGAGGAATGCTGTACGCTCACACACTGGGAAGACGGGCAGGAGGCCGGACTGCTGTGGGAAGCCAGTTTTACAAGGGCCTTAATCCCATTCCCTGGCAGGAGCCCTCATGGTCTAATCACCTCCCACGGGTCCCACGTCTTAACACTATCATGTTGGGAACACCAGAATGTTGGAGGGGCCACCTTCACATAATAGCAAATGCCTCACCTGAAAAGCATCCAGGTAGAACTTTGAGGAATAATCCTGTCTCCTATATCCTGAACATCATGGGATCAACGTAAAATGGTGATTCTTTCAAACATAGTCATGTATAAATAAGAAAGAGAAAACAGTTGTTTAGGGAAAGTTAAGGGGAAAGACCCAAGTTGTTTCTATTCCACAAAACACCCCAGAAGGTTCACCACCCTCAGAGCAGTCAGCAAACTAGAATTACCAATAATGACTGAAACCATGGCTTTTATGCAATTGTAGTGGTATCAAAGTTTTATGTGTATAAGCTTCACTTTGCTACAAGAAAAAATAAAAAGAAACACATTTACCCACATACCAGAAACAAATTTTTTAAATTGGGACAAAAAATACATGAAACAATGGTTTTGAAGACATTGGACATTAGTCTAAAAAGGACGGAGGGCTGGGGCCAGTGTCCCACCTGTAATCTTAGCACTCTGGGAAGGCGAGGTGGCAGTTCAAGACCAGCCTGAGCAAGAGCCAGACCTTGACTCTACTAACCATAGAAAAAGTAGCCTGGCCTTGTGATGGGTGCCTGTAGTCCCAGCTACTTGGGAAGATGACAGAAGAATTGCTTGAATCCTGGAGTTTGAGGTTGCCATGAGCTGGGTTGACTCTGCGGCACCGAAGCCTGGGCAACAGAGTGAGACTCTAGCTCCAAAAAAAAAAAAAAAAAAAAAAGGCAGGAAGTCCAATGAGAGGAAAACAACAGAGGGAGCCCTATGATTAACCGAGCTTATTGCCGGGAGGAAATTTCAAGATGCCATGCAGGGACGGAGGAGCCCGGTACAGCTCAGCCTGCATGCTCCTCGAGTTGGGAAGATACAATTGCCCAGGGAGATTAAGGCAGCTGAGTTTGCAGGGTGGAGTCACACACATAAATTATATAAAAGATATATGTATATCTTATCGTATGTGTGTGTGTCCTTTCTGATTCTCTGATAGCTACATAATCCATCCTTTTGTGGATATAAAATAACTTGTATTTTCCAGATAATATTACATTTTTTAAGTTTCCTACTGCTCCTTGCGTTATTTTTCTTCCTCTATATTACCCATGATTTCCTCTCGCTCTCTCCTTTTTCCACGTCTCCCCTTTAGACTTCCTCCCCCCACACACACTCTGTCTTTTATGTTGGAGCGGAAGCTTCCATCCACGCCTGGAGATCCTTGCCTGTCAAGTCCTTTATCTAAGAGCTAGGCTTACGATATGATGGGCTTCACTGTAGAATTATTTCAAAGAAACCTAACCGTCTGTTTAAGGAAACTTCTAAATATCAGTACATCTAGATATCTCTCTGGAGTTGTTTATTTTTCTAGGAAATCATCCGGTGTCTGTCCTGAGAGTGGGACTTGGACTTGTTGCTAATGTGTGTCCAGAATTCTAGGGACAAGTCAATAGAGGTTGCATAGATGAACCTTGCCCTTGTCTCATGTTTTCCATATAAGGCAAAACCATCGCTCTTGGCTGTCAGTTCTGCTCAATATTCAGAAAGTAAATCCTGCCTGCTGTGAGGGTAGAGCTGGGAATGCGATGGTAAAGATGCGGCACCATGTGTTAGCAGGGTTTTTTTTTTTTTCCTCATCTTTTACTCTTACCTTCCCTAATGTCTTTTTAGGGGAAAAGTATCTGAAATATACTCTTTCATCAGCTCATTTTTAATTTACATTTTCATCCACAGGTGTGTAAGTTTCAGCACCAACAGTCTGTTGGGTCATTTACCAAACTAATCATGTGCTTCCCATTAGATGATTTTTGGAGAAAGATCTTGTCTGTTTCTTTCTCTCTCCCTCTTCTTTTGACCTCATGGATTTAAATTTTATTTGAAATTATTGCTATGTTGGTAGAGTTTTTGATAAAAGAGAAAAAATGTATATATATGTGTGTCTAATGTTGAATTATATGCATTTAAACATTTGCCCAAAAAATATTTTTCCAGAATATAGGAAGAATTCTATACTGGGAGAATCCTTTCCTAAACTGTAAGCAAGTAATGCACATTCTAAAATTTGATGTCCTGGGTTACGCGTTTGCTTACCTGTTCATTATCCCATTCTAGAGATGAGAAAGAAGAGGGCAAACTGTCAGCGAACATGTTCAAAGTCGCAGTATCATACTTGTAGCTCAGGGTGGTTATGATCGTCAAGTATGATCAATCAGGTACCATGGTCACTATCACATCACAAAAGACATTAAAATGTTGTCTTCTGGATGAATCATCTGGTCCTTATTGAGTCTCCAGCTTCTGAATACAGTACAGGACATGTGCAGAAAAGTGGAAAGAGAAAAATTGAAAAGATACACGAAGGGCTAGGAATGTGCTGTGTTCAGCCAGCACTTCAGCGAGAGTGATAGCAATTCTATCAGCTCAATCGTTTGATTTGTGTACGCTTTCTTTTGCTGTTGTACGTTTGTTTTTACTTTGTAAGTAGCTGAGGAGACAAAATATGTTGGGAGAATAACAGGGAACTAGCGATCTTTTCAATCATGTCAGCGGCATAATTTCTTATAACAGGAGAAAACTAAAGCACAAAACTTTCACTCATTCCTTGAGCAAAAATCTTTAGCGTGCACCAATGCTGTATTCAATTTCGGTTTCTGAAATCCTTTCATCTTTCACTTTTCTGTTTGATTTTCTTTTGTTTCCAAGTAACGTCGGAACATTTCAGCCTCCAGTCATGATAAGGTAGGTGTGACTGTCATTGGAAAAGAAGTCGTATTCGGTAAAATAATTGAAGGAGGTTTATTCCGAGCCAAATTTGAAGACCACGACCGGGAGCCACACCCAGGAAGCCTTGAGCACATGGACTTGAGGTAGTGGGGTTACAGTTTGTTCTTAAGAATTTTAGGAAGACAGGGATTACAGGTGAGGTCATAAATCAATATGCTGAAAACATGCATTGGTTTGGCCCCAAAAGGTGGGGCATCCAGAAATGGGAGCTTACAGGTTGTTGGTGGGTTTATAGAGAATTGGCGGAAAGAGTTAGGCTCTGTCTAATAGACCTGGAGACAGGGAAAAGCCATGCTTAAGGTAAGGGATCTGTTATTTGGAGACAAAGTGCTGGACAGTCTGGAGTGGTTTGTTCTGTATATTGAGGGCCTGCGGGTAGGTCTTGCACAGCCTTAGGCCTATTAGGGAGTCACAGAGGGCATCTAAGAAGGGAAAGGGGGCCTGAGGGGTATGTCTCACGTCCTTTCTAATGGCTAGTAACTCAGTTTTAGGGATCCCCTTGGTGAAGAGGGGGTCCAGTCAGTCAGGTGCTGAGGCAGGAGCCTTAAGATTTTATTTTAGTTCACACCTCCTACAATAAAAAACAAAAAGCTAGACAAACTATACCAAATAGCAGTTTTCAAATACTGAAAAAACAGATGATGCAATACTGTGATCTCCAAGAGAAGAGTAAAAATGAGACTTGTGATCACACTGGCTTCCCGCCTGGAGGTCGGTTCTGAATCAGGAGCAGGAAAGAGAAACAAGTAAAGCACAGCAGGCTCCTTGAGCTTAAAGAACAAAAGGCGGAGTTTGGAGTGGTTGGGGGACTGTAACTTGTGTGGCTGAGTACGAGAAGGGGCATCTGCACAGATTCTCGGAATCCGCAAAGGGGTCTGCAGGCAATGGTGGTCCTACGGGCATAGAGGAAGATGCCATAAAACTGAAGAAGAAACAATAAATAGAGATGGGTCGACTTGTGGGAAGCTCTCTGGGAGAAAAGATTTGGCATGACGGATGTCTGACGAAAGACTTGTATCCAAATTATAAAGCTAACCTGTGATTCAGTGATGAGAAGGCAGGCACGCCAACTGAGAAGGGGGAAATCATTTGAGCAGACACTTCACCAAAGATGTATGGATGACTGGGAAGCACCCCAAAAGTGCTTATTAGACACCAAGGAAATGCAAATTAAAGCAATAAAAGAGTACTTTACAGTTGCTACCACATACCTACGGAAATAGCTAAAGTTTAAAAGACTGGCAAAACCAACTGTTACAAAGATTTGGAGCAAGCAAAACTTTTATGCACTCCTGGTGAGAGTGTACAGCCAATTTGCAAAACGGACTGGCAATTTCTTGTAAAATTTTAAAAATACCTACTCTGTGATCCAAGCATTCCATTCCCAGATATTTATCCTAGAGAACTGAAAATGTAATTCTACGAAAAGTTTTGTATGTGAATGAATGTTCATAGAGAGAATTTCTTCATAATAGCCCCAAGCCAAAAACACAAATGTCCATCAATGGGTAAATGAATGAAGGAATTGTTATGTACTCATACGGCGAAATATACTCAGCAACTTAAATAAACAAACTACTATCAGATACAACAAGAAGGATGGATCTCAAAATCTTCATGCTAAGTGAAAGGAGTAAGGTAAAAGCAGGTATAACCTACATGAGTCCATTTACATGAAATTCTAAACAAGGAAAACTAATCCACAATATACAAATCATATCAATAACTGCTTGGAGCAGGATTGGCTGGTAAGGGACATAAAGAAATTTTCTGAAGTAGATGGAAATGTTCTATATATTGACTTACATGATGTTTACATGAATATATACATTTACCAAAATCCTAAAACTATATATCAAATGTCAGTGTTGTCTTAGGGTGAACACTGCCCTATTCTTTGTAACTCAAATTATTTTCAAGTGTTGCAATGAAAAGCATTTCACCCTCTTGTTCATTGTTAAGAGATTTTTAAAAGCTAGGAAAATAAGTGTGCTTTTTAGAATTTAAATATAACTCAATGGTGTTTATCTTTAAATGTTTACATGAATACTTTTCTCCAACCAAGAGTGGCTTGGATTCTAGGGGAGAACAGAAAAACTGTGGTGCATAATTAAAGCACACTCAGCTGTCAGAGAAAGAAGATGGGGAGGGGCCACTGTCCCACCGCTAAAGTGGGAATTGTGCCCAAACTTAATACAAAGTCAGGTAGGGCATATTTCCAAGTTAACTTCTAAAGTGAAGGATCCTTACTCTTAAGAGTAAGGATCAGGCAAGGAGCTCATGATTAGAAGTATAAAAATCAGGATGAGATATGAAGCGTGTGTATCAAAAGGACTTAAATGCAGAAGACCCATGTGTGATAAAGGCCGGAAATAGCACTGGTCCTTTCTAGCAGAAGAAGAGACAGTATTACAATTATTCAACTTTTAAGGTCAGAGATGTTAAGTCTAAAGGATATTAACCACCAGCAAAGAATGCCCAAGTACTTGGATTACCTTATCATCTTTAACAGTGTCTTCTTTTTCTAATCAACTGATTGATAGGTTACCCCAATTTGCTCAATGTTTCTACGCAAATTTGAGTCTTCTCTGGCTCTAGATGTAGAGAGTTCCCCAGAATATTTGCGACTGCAGAGCAAAACTCACTGTCATGATAACAGTAGGAATTTACAGGTTTAGAATTGAATTCCTTGAGACATGTGTCATGCTAGATGATGTGTATTAAATGTATGTCTACACCACGGGTCCTCACCAGTCTACACGTTGTATCTCTGAATTCCATTCAAAGAAAAAAAAAACCTTTCTTTTAAAAACTGTGAATCATTAACATTTCAAAACACCAAGCTTAGATCTGGCAACGTCAAGAAATTTTTCAGAGGAAAGGCACACCATCCAGGTGACTATCTCAATTATCTGCATCAGTCCAATTAATTTGTGGTAGATTTCAAGCTGAAACAAAGATCCAGGCATGAGTCTTGCCATCCCAACCTAGCCGGAAGATTCATTCTATGAAGCCTCTCCCTCAACCCCTCAACCATTCCAGGGAAGAGAAGCAGTAGGATGTAGGTGAGCCCTCAGGGTCTTGGCAGCAGGAAGATGGGAAGAGAAGCTCTGCAGGGTTCCTATCAGTGTGGAAAATCCCATCTCAACTAGCTACTGTGAAGAATTCTTGCAGGGGACAGCCTGTGAAACACCTGATAAAAGCAAAATTTTAAAATTGTCTTTGAGGATAAGTACTATCATCTGAATCAATAGATGCTAAAACACAGACACCACAAGGAAAAAACACTCATCGTCTCTGATCATCAGAAAAATGCAAGTCAAAACTACCCTGAGATATCACCTAACCCCAATGAGATTAGCCCCCATCACAAAGTCCCAAAGCTGCAGATGCTGGCACAGATGTGGAGAGAAGGGAACACTTTTACTCTGCTGGTGGGACTACAACCTGATGCAACCTCTTTGTAAAGAAGTATGGAGAGGGGGGCAGCACCTGTAGCTCAAAGGAGCAGGGCACCAGCCCCAATGCCAGAGGTGGTGGGTTCAAACCCAGCCCCGGCCAAAAAACTAAAAAACAAAAAGAAGTATGGAGAATCCTCAAAGATCTCAAATTAGATCTCCCATTTGGCCCCACAACCACTCAGAAGAAAAATAAAATCATCTTATCATAAGGATATTTGCACTAGATTGTTTATCTCAGCTCAATTTACAATTGCCAAGACATAGAAATTCGTGCCCACTGCCCAGGAACGGATGAACAAATTGTGGTCCATGCACACCAGGGAATACTCTCCAGCCATAAAACAGATGGTGACTTCACATCTTTTGTAATATCCTGGATGGAGCTGAAACACATTTTTCTTAGTAAAGTATCACAAGAATGGAAAAGCAAGTATCCAATGTACTCAATACTAGTAAGAAGCCAGTAGACAATGTGATGCGTGACCACATAGGAGAAAAACACATTTCAATTCAAGATGGGAGGAAGGGTAATGAGGGAGGGTGTTGGGGGCTCTCACTGACTGGGCACAGATGGGGGTTTTGGCACCTTTATTGTGCAGGACATAACCACAAGAGGGACTCTACTGAAAATCAAATATTTTGACTTGGTTATTTGTACCCTTACATTAACCTGAAATCAATTTACTTAAAAAAAATAAAAAAATAGCCACACGGATAACCACGCAGAGATCTTTAATAACCTCTCCACTATTTATGACTCCTTTCCCCACAAGGGATTATCACTGATGGGCCCTAATGCTGGACCCTGGGCAGGTCCACTGACCACCAGGAAGCATCTACCCACCGCCTGACTGCCCCTCACTTTCCTGACATGCTTCCCCACCACACTGGAGCCCTCACATGTGGACACCAGTTTGGATGTGGCTTGAGCTCCCTGGATGAGATGCTGTGGTTCAAATTACTTCTTCAGTGTAATAAATCCATGCTGCACAACAAATCAATGCTTCAGCAAAACAGATGAGAAGTAGACGGCCTGTTTTACAGGGATGCTCAGAAGTATAACCTCCCAATATCGGTAAAGTCCCCAGTAGTGCATTTCTGAAGTCTGAAATTTATCATTACAAGCTTATTTCTTTGAGTTAAAGTAGAAAAAATTTACAAACACACCAAAAGGACTTGGACAGACCATTAAATCATTATTAGTCATCAGTTGTTTATTATGAATTATCTTTTTCAAGTGCTTCCAGGGAAGGATGAAGGTGCACCTGATTTTTATAGGGGTATGTGAGAATATCAACCCCACACACTGGCCAAATGGCAGGAAGCTAAATAGGAGTAAAGAAGTTGGGGCAGCTCAGGGTGCCAGAGGTCTTAGGAGCAGGAAAACACATCATAAAAATTAAATGGAGAAATAAACAATTACCCAAGACCTATTTTGCCTATGTCACATTTTTACAAACTACCTGACATAGGGAAAAGTTCATGGTCAGCACTTCCTGAAGAACAAAGGCCCTAGATCACCTGTTCCCCAAACTACTTTCAACCAACAACTGAGTAGAGTCCATGACAAGTGGCCAGCATCCCTCTAGGAATGGCAAAATGCAGTCACTTGCAGCCGTGGCCTCAGATGCTGGCTGACCAGTAGCCCAAGATTAGAGTCAGGGCTCCTAGACTGGAAGTGGGTTGGCCCAGAAAGGTCTCCAAGGTTTCATTAAGGAGTCTTTGGGAGACAATGTATGGTTGATACATACATTGGAGAAGCCCACAGACTGGGGAAAAAAATGATAGGACATTCAAAAACAAGCAAATAAGACATCTGTACATCTGAACTGAGGTGTCCCACAAGTGCCATATGCTTTCCTACTTTCTATTTTCAATAAATTGCTGGTGATTGATAATCAGCCAATGAGAACAGTGGCCAACGAGAACACATAGATTGGTGCTTTATAGACAAATGTTCAGGAGGCTGCGTGAATTTAGAAGAGGGTCCCACGCCCACTCCCAGGGAAGGCTCCACAGTACAGACTGCATCTGAGCCAAGGTTTGAAAGGCAGAGGAGGGTGGATTCCCTGTAGAGGGAGCAGCTATACAATCTGTGCACAGAAATGCAGGCAGACCAAGGTGCCTCAAAGGTGCAAAGCTGAGCGGTGGAGGGATGAAGGATAAGGCTGGAGAGGCCGAGGCTGGCTTAGCAATGGTCGTCCTTGCACACCTGGCTACGCAGTTCATGTAAGCACACAACCACATTCGTATGTACATCCCACCTTATTCCAGAAAGGATTTAAAGTGGCTCTTGCTAAAGAGTTCAAATTGTACTATGAATGCAATTGAATGTAATTGAAGGATTTCAAACAGGGATGACATGCTCAGGCACGCATTTAAGAAAGATTATTCCAGCACTAAAGAAAAGAAATTGTAAGGAGCACAGGGAAAGAGATGAGCCTTCAGGCAGTTAAAGCAGAATACAAGCAATTACCCTAATCCAAGGGGAAGACGATGCTGGTCTGGACGAATTCAGTGGTGGCATTGGGAATGGACAGGACTGGATAGATTTGAGATGTATTTAAGATTCAGGCAAAATCACTTCTAAGCTAATGACCTAATGATACTTACTATGGGAGTAGAAAGCAATTCCTTGGGAAATATGTCTTGATCAGGAATTTGAATAAGAGAGACAAGTGATCTAGAGAATTTTCCTGATATTAAACAGTATTTATGGTGTAGAGATACACAGTTTCAAATATAGCCGAGTTTACTTGAATCTCCATTCCACTCAGCAGCCTAGTTTCTTTTAAGCAGAATCTTATTTCTTTCAGGGTACAAACTTCTATGATTTTTCCAGTTGTCATAGCTAACCTGAAAACTGTTTAGCACATGCTTCGAAGGAGTATTGTTCATAGCAACACCACGGGGTATGAAGACATATCTCACTGTCATATCTCGTTTCCACCACGCAGAAACTGGGGGAGATGAGCCTTCTCTACAAAGAAAACCCTCTTCTCAGTTGAAGGGAACACTTTGCACAGACCTTCTGTTGAATACAGTGAGTGAAAATTTCTAGGCTAGAACCTGGAAGATTAGGTAGTTCTTAATAAGTATGAGTTAAACCTGAAAAGGTTTTAAAATATATTTTTTAGGGGGAGGAGCCAAGATGGCGGTCTGTAGCCAGCTTTCTGTAGATGCTCCCGTTCAGAAGGACAGTTAAAGGACAGAATTTTAGCAAGAAAGCCGACGGTTTGGAACTGAGCCAAAAGAGAAGGTCGAAGAACGCACATCAACCCTGCTGGAGCGACCTGCGACCCCAAGGATACAAATAAAAGGTACAGAGCACATCACCAAGCAGATGGGAGTCCCCTCCCCCATGAGAGCTGCTTGCAGTATACGCCATACCTCCATACAAACAAGCAAGTAGAGTTCAGATGTCCTCCCACTCTACCCCACGGGAGAGACCCTCTAAAAACTGGACCTCCTTCTCCCACTAGGGTGCTGTGGCACTCTTCTGCCAGGCATAAAACTGTATAAAAACTGCATGTATTCTCTACCTGCAAGTTGGAACTCCCAGCACTCCCCTCCACTCTCACCCTGAGGTCTGGAGGTCTGTTCCCCACGGAGTCCAGATTCTTGGACACTTTCTAGAGGGGTGTGGGCAGGGCGTGGGCTGTACTGGTCTGTGCTGTTTTCCCAGCTTGGGAGCGGTGAGAGGAATAGTGAGCCGAGAGGTGGCCGAAGTGGAGAGGCAGTCCCCTGAGGCACCAAGCGGCAGTGCTGAGAAAGCTTTGCTAAAGTTAGGTGGCCGCACCTGGCCCTCAGGGGATGACAGCTGAGACAAAGGGCTGAATCTCACAGACTGAGTCAGGAC
>CAUYRH010167780.1:0-35082 GCA_963574655.1 Perodicticus potto | reverse complement strand
CAGCTCACAGCAACCTCCAATTCCTGGGCTCAAGCGAGTCTCTTGCCTCCGTCTCCCAAGTAGCTGGGACTACAGGCGCCCGCCACAACGCCCGGCCATTTTTTGGTTGCAGCCGTCATTGTTGTTTGGCGGGCCCGGGCTGGATTTGAACCCGCCAGCTCAGGTGTAGGTGGCTGGTGCCTTAGCCCGTTGAGCCACAGGCGCCGAGGCTGAACAGATAGTTTCTAAGCACTAAATATGTTATGAATGCCCACCAGATATCTTTCAGCTGTGAAGTCAGTGTGGTATCTGCTGAAACACGGGCAGCACTCCATTGGTGTGACAGTCCAACAACAGGTAGCCTCAGGGTCTGGAGTCCCAGATGTCCTTCCTTCTCCTCCCTCCTCAATTCATAGACGGTTCCACTTCTTAATCTAATATTATAATCTTGTATCTACCTCAGAGTAATTTTTTTCCACAAGGGGCTTATTTTAATGCCTAAAAATTAATAGTTCTTACTCTGAACTTATAAGAGTTCTGCTTGTTTGACAGAATTTGGCATAAAACTTCCTTTCACTCTGGTATCCAGATCAGTAATCATGTTGAAGAGGAAGTATATAAATTCTCCACCAATATTTATTCCCCAGACACACAGCGTCTAATAACTATAATAATTTGACATTTATGGGTCAAATTAACTTTGATGTGCTCATAGCAGACCATCGCCCTTTGCCAATGTACCCATCCTCCTCATGGAGGCATGTTTTTGGACAGTAAATGAAAATCAGAAGAAAAATAAGCTAAAGATGAAATCTTGTGTCTATTTGTGAAACAAGAATGATTAGGATAACCAAGCATCTCCCTATCAGTGAGGGAAAGTAGGACAAGATTCCTTCTGATAACGTCTGAAATGATCCTAATACCAAGTTCATAAGACTATAAAGAGGAGGCTCGGCACCTGTGGCTCAATGGGCTAAAGCTCCAGCCATGTACATTTGAGCTGGCGGGTTCGAATCCAGCCCAGGCCCACCAAACAATGATGGCTGCAACCAAAAAATGGCTGGGCGTTGTGGCGGGCGCCTGTAGTCCCAGCTACTTGGGAGGTGGAGGCAAGAGACTCGCTTAAGCCCAGGAATTGGAGGTTGCTGTGAGCTGTGATGCCACAGCACTCTATCCAGGATGACAGCTTGAGGTTCTGTCTCAAAAAAAAAAAAAAAAAAGACTATATGGAGGAGAGGAAATGTTTTTTGAACATAGAAAACTGAAGAATTATATTTTTGTAGAACCAAGATGATATATTTAAAATTTTTCTCTAATGTTAAATGTTATGGGTCAACTTAGCTAGGCCACAGTGCCCAGTTGTTTAGTCAAATACATGTCTAGATGTTCCTGTGAATGTATTTTCAGATGTATTTAATATTCAAATCAGTAGACTTTGAGTAAAACAATTATCCATAATATGAGTTAGCCATACCCAATCAATTGATGGTGTCAAGAACAAAGATTTAAGATTCACCAAGTAGAAATTCTCCCCCAAACTACAGCATAGAAACCCTATCTGATTTCTCAACCTACTGCTGTGTAAAATTTTAACTTAAAAACTACAGTGTCATCTCAAGGTCATATTTGCCAGTTTTCCCAATGAGTGAGCTAAATCTTTAAAATAAATCTTTTTTATTTCTCTTAGTGCATATGTGTGTGTGTTTCTATCTGTCTGTATATGGTGATGTTTCTACGGACTCTGACTAATGTACATTACAGCTGCTGCCTACTACATGTTACTAAAAGTTTTAATGACTCTATTAATAATAACTAGTGTTTTCTCTTTAATTCATTTGCACAATGAGTTGTTTTAATAGCTATTTTAAACTTGGACTTAGATTTGCTTTTTAAAAACGCCTACCACCTTTGCTCTGGTTGGGATGTGATATGAACATTTAAGTATTGAAATTAGTTTGAGCAGCTAGTATTTTTTTTTTTAAGATGAGCTGACTTTCTTTATCATCCTGTATGTTTATGCTATATAAATTTGGAATAGTTTTTCATGGTCTGGTCTACGTACATTATAGTAGTAGACACCACAGCAACTCTTCCTGAGAGATATAGAAACAGGCTTCATTACCAGGGAAAAATGGAGAAGCAAACTCCATATTCTATTCCTCCTAATGCTTACTCACCTACGAAGATTCCCAGCCATCCTGAGTCACGTGGTAGTGATTATTTCTTTCCTCTCCCTTTAGCTCTCTATATAGTGGCCACCTACTCTATTGCTCTGCTTCTTATCTGAGTCCACTTCATGACATATATAAATTAATAGAAAAGGAAGTCCTACTATGTATGACATGGATGAATCCCAAGTAAATTCTGCCAATTGAAAAGCGCCAGATATAGAAGGACAAATGCTACATCACCCTACTTAGATGAGGGATCTAGAATAGCAGAGCTGTTAGCAACAGACAATAGAAGGGCGATTACCAAGAGCTGAAATGGGAAGATATTAGTAAAAGACCACAAAGTTTCAGTTATGAGAGATGAGCATGCGATCTACCCTACAGCCTAGTGCCTAGAGTTAACAAAGTTATACAAGCATTATGTACGTAAAAATTTGCTAAGAGGGTAGATGGTAAGTTAAGTGTTCTCATTTTACAAATATTAAAAAAAATAAAGAGTGTAGTTAATAATCTTCTTGAGGTAATGGCTATGCTAATGACATACATTGTGGCCATGGTTTCATAGGTATATAGTTTTGCCAAACTCATAAACTTTTAAACTTTAAATATATATGAACTTTTAAACAAAATGTCATTTGTACCCCCAATGAAGTGAGTGAAAAATAAGTGTCTAGGTCCAAATCCTTCCTCTTCCATTTGCTCTATGTAGAGCTTGAGCGTCTTCCATGGTTCTCTTCCTTGTGAACTGGAATTACTGCTTATAGGTTGAGATGACACAGAAAGATTGCCAAGAGCAGGGCTTAGCTTTTAGTAAGCACGCGATTCATGATAGGTAAAAGAGAAAAATGATTTTTCTGTGAATCCCCAGCATCTTTCTCAGTTTTAGTAAGACTTTTATGGATAACATTTTTACAGATTCTTATGGATAATTGTTAAGAAGTATTAAATATTTAGAATGGTGTTGATACTTACAAAGTTAATATTTCCCATCTATTGAAAAATTTTAAATTAGATAAATTGACATTTAATAAATATGCCTTGGAAAACCGATCAGACTTTCAATGTTTCAGAATATAAACTATGAGTCTAGAATAATGTGATTATTAAAGATTTATTTGGAATAGAGCAGCTTTAATTTTTAAAAGCATGCTTTAGAAGTAAGACCTTGTCCAATAACATGGAAAAGGAATGAAATATAAGACATGTCAGGAAAATAGAGAAATGGTTAAATCAGCAAAAATGACTTGCTTCATAACTAAGAATTGAGTTTTTACCAGTACAATTTTTTTTGCCAAGGCGAGTTACTCAAGTTACTACATTTGAGATTACCAGTTCCTGACCTACAGTTTTTAGGAGGTAGTTAGCCTCTTACGTAGCTGCTGCTATCCATTCACTTATTAGACAGGTATCATGTCTCATCTGTAAGAATCAATAAAAATTTTATCAGACTAGATATCCTCTCATTGAACTGTATTAGAAGAATTTTAAAGGGCCATTGCAATTTTCTTACACTGTTTGAAAAACAAGAAAAATGTGTGTAAGAATGTGTGTGTGAGTAAATGCATGTGCTTAAATATATCAACATGAGTGTTGGTCTAGGGTAGGAAAGAAAGGGTCTGTGTGCCTTAGAAAGCCTAGAAGAAATGGTAGAAAACTGTATTCCACTCCAAGAAAAATTACAGAGGTTGCAAAAAAAATGTATATACCTTTTAAGAAAAGAAAAAAACTGTATCATAATTGTAATATTCAATATACACCAATAATATTTGTTATCTTATATATTGTATCTTGTATCTCTTGCAATTGCAGAAGTCAAACATGACTTGAGTGTTACAATTTTAATTCAGTTTTCTCTTTCTTAAAATATGAATACATTTTTTGTCATCCTCTGAATATTTTCAGAGAAATTATCAGAGCTAGTTTATAATTGAGATTTCTATGAATGGAAATTTATTTATCTTATTCCCTGGGGATAACAGAATGAAGCAATCGATCTGGATCAGCGGAGGGCAGGAGGAGGGCAAAGTCAATCTGAATAAGTACTGTGATATTGCTAGAAACAAAGTAATTCTCAGGAGAAGCCTGATTTTAAGAGATGCATTATTTTCCCTCTTCCTTGTAGTAACTTTATGTGTGTTGTTTACTGATTATACAGAAAATTTATGCTCATTTTATGAGATTAGAAATTTTTCAATGTACCATTTTTTTCACAATTCACAATTATTGTTAATATTTTGATGCTCATATAATTTCACAATTACTGTTAAAATCTTGACGCTCATATAATTTCATATATATGTATTTCTTCATCAATGATAAGTCCCAAATATATAGAGGTGCCATATTATAATACTTAAAAATCCTTTTCTTTATATCAAATATTATTTCTGAATATGAATAAATATATCATATAATTTTTAATAATTTTAAAGTTTTACATGTACAGAAAAATTGCAAAGATCATATAGAGAGTTCCCATAAACATGGAACCCATGAAACTACAACCCAGTTTCCCCTAGCACATGTATTCACACTTTATGGTATGTTTATTATAACTCATGAACCAATATGGTTATAATATTAACTGAAGTCTAGGCTAATTTCCATCTTCTTTTCTAGGATCTCATCCAGGATGTCGTATCACATTTAGTCATCACGTTTCCTTAGGCTACTCCTGGACAGAACAGTTCCTCTGATATGGAGTTTGGATGTCTTGACAATTTTGAGGGCTACTGGCCAGGTGTTTTATAGAAAGCTCCTCTACTGGAATGTCTCCAAGTTTTCTCAGATAATTAGAGTGGGGTTATGGGTTTAGGGAAGGCAAAATATAGAGATAAAGTGTGACTTCATTATAAGAAATCAAAGTAGGTACTGTCCACATGACTCATCACTGTTGATGTAGACCTCCATTGCCTGGCTGAGGTACCATTTTTGAGGTTTCAGCTCTGTAAAGTCACTCCCCATCCCCACACCTTTTACATTCCACACTCTACCCTATAGAAGGCAGTCATTACTGGAAGTTCATCCCTAGGAGGGAAAATGTTTACATAAATTGTCTGGAATTATTTTGCAAAGGAGATTTGTATCATCTCCCTAATTTATTGTGTTATTTATTGATATCGGTGTAGACTCACAAATAATATTTTCATCAAGAATACTTTGTTTTATTGAAATTCACTTCATTATGTTTTGCTTTGCAGACTGACGATTTATGGTCTCTTTGTTGAGCGAGACTATCATATTGTTTTTCCAACAGCACATGCTCATGTCATGTTTCTATGTCACATATTGGCAATTCTTGCACTATTTCAAAATTTTTCCTCATTCCTATGCTTGTTATGGTGATCTATAATCAATTTTGATGTTACTTTCAGATTTGTTTTATGTCTTCATGAACTGTGTCCAACGTAAGAGTTAAATCAATAAATTCATGTGTTCTGGCTGCTCCACTGACCAGACGTTCTCCTATCTTTCTTCCTCTTCTCAGGCTTCCCCATTCCTTGAGACAAAACAATATTGAAATTAGGCCAATTAGTAACCCGACATTGATCCCTAAGTGTTCAGGTGAAAGGAGAGGTTAGACATCTCAGTCTTCAAATCAAAAGCTAGAAATGATAAAGCTTAGTAAGGAAGGTGTGGTAAAAGCCAAGATGAGCTAAAAGCTAAGCTTCTGGGCAGTGCCTGTGGCTAAAGGAGTAGGGCACCGGCCCCATATACGGAGGTTGTGGGTTCAAACCTGGCCCCGGCCAAAAACTGCAAATAAATAAATAAATAAATAAATAAATAAATAAATAAATAAAAGCTAAGCTTCTTATGCCATGTAGTTACCCAGGTTGTGAATGCAAAGGAAAAGTTGTTGAAGGAAATTAAAAGTAATAGGTCGGTGAAAATACAAATGATTAAGAAGTGAAATGGGCTTACTGCTGATATGGTGAAAGCTTTAGTGGCCTGGATAGAAGATCAAATGAACCACAACATTCTCCAAAGTCAAAGCCTAATCCAGTCCAAGACCCCAACTCTCTTCATTTCTATGAAGGGTGAGAGAGATGGGGAAGCTACAGGAGAAAAGTTGTTTGAAGAAAAAGAAGAAGAAAAGCTGCAGAGGTTGGTTCATGACGTTTAATAAAGGAAGCCATCGCCATAACAGAAAAGTGCAACGAGAAGCAGCAAGTGCTGATAAAGAAGCAACAGTAAGTTATCCTGAAGATGTAGTTATGATGGTTGATAACGGTGCATACAGAACAAGCCTGTAATCTTGGGACTCTGATACCTAAACAGGAGAATTCCATGCCTGGCCTCCAAGCCTCAAAGGGCAGGTTGACTTTGTTAGGGGACAGTGCAGCTGCTGTCACAGAGCTGGAATGGAGGGACCCAGGAGAGTAATCGCTTCATGCTCATTTCCCCCCTTTTTCTGATAGCATCATCCTTGCCTGCATCTAACCGAAAGCTCTGTGATAGGGAGTTGGTTAAATCAATGCCAAGATATTAGCTTCTCTAAGGATCAGTCAGAATAAGAAAAGGAAGAAAAGGCAAAAGTGAATATTTTCACTTCGAAAGACAAACATGAATGTGGTTTGCCAGGCCCAAACTGCAAGTCAACATTATAAATATAGGAATTAATCAAGATAGTTTTACATAAACTAAACTAGTTTTACATAAATCAGCATAAGAACTTGAGGATTTTCTAAGAATGCATAGGAAACAAAGTCCAAATACAAAACCAGACAGAAAGTACAATAAATATGATAATCAAAAGTGCTTAGAGAAAGAAAGACTAACAATGAAATACTGGAGGGGATTGGACCAATCCCACGGAAAAAAGAAAGTGATTCCATTTTGGAGCAGCCTTTCGTGATCTCTGCTTAGATGGGTCAGCACACATAAGTGTTTCTGAGTCATGACGGAAACACAGTTGGCCTAAGGAAATGTTTAAAAATTAATTTACAATGCCTGCCTGGGTGCAGTAAAATGAGTTCACTTATGTACTACTGGGAGCAATGAAAATCGTCAGTACCCTCTGGGAAACAATATATAGCAAGAACCATGAAATGTTCATACTCTTTGACTGAAAATAACAAGTTGTATTGGATGTCTCATCATATTTATTTTTATTAAAAATATATTTAGTAAATCATAATGCTGAAACTATTGAAGTGTGAACTTTGAGAAGGAGATTTGTAATATCCTTACAGCCTGTAATCCTTACAGCCTAGTTGGATTGAGCTGAAACTGGCCGTGCAGGTACAGCAAGGTCGAGGGGGGAGACGGGAACACACAGATCATATACTACCTTCAAGGTGATGCCCATGAAAAAGCACAATGCTAGGGACGGAAACTGCATGACAACACCCAAACAAGTTCATCAAAAACAGAAGCTCTAAGTAGGAGACTGAGGTGCTTAGCCAGGAGGGTGGAAGCATCAGAAAGGACACAAAGAACAACAGATGGAATGGACAAAGGGGAAGCATTTTGGAAAAATAACCTGACATAGGGCGCGATGCAGGGGGCGAGAAGGGGCAGAGAAGGGATAAGTGAAGGAAAGCTTCATTTGCCTGGTGAGAGTCACAGACCAGAAAGCCCTTCTGCTGACACTGTGAACACGCACAGGAAGCCTGATCACAACAACTTGACTTCTTAAGTGGACTGTGTAGTTAATGTGGACCTGGGCTTTTGGGGCCTTAGAGAAAAGCTCTTATTACCAAGAGTCAAGGTGAGCTCCCAGAGTGGAAGACGGTGAGACCAAATTCCTAAGTAGAATGTTACAGGGGATAAAATCTGCTTTTAGCCCATTAATTTTGTGACAACTGACTTGGAAAATATATGACACACTTCATTAAAGTCAAAGCACATGGGCAGCACCTGTGACTCAGTGGTTAGAGCGCCAGCCCCATATGCCAAGGGTGGTGGGATCGAACCTAGCCCCAGCCAAACTGCAACAACAACAACAAAAATAATAATAAAGCCAAAGCACATGAACTGTGATCCTAGTCAGCAGGAAGCATTATAAAATTGAGGTGGCTAATTTTTCTCCCCTAAGGGAGTAGTGAGTCAAAGCTGATGATAAGTGTTCTCTTAGACCACAGAGTATGATGGAAAGTAAAGGACTTTGATGATAGCAAAGATCTGATGTCAAATCACTGTGGGAGCTTAGACAAGTTACTCAGTATCTTTGGTTCTTCTTTTTAATAAGAGTAATAAGAATATAAGCCACTGTGAGTGTTGGGAGAAGCTAATATTATGTATATGAAAGTATTTTATGGACTTCTACATGTGTACCAGCTAGTTAGCTTGACCACACATAAGTTAGATACAAACACCAACTCTGAATGCAGCAGAAGTTAGCCATGATCTATTATATTTTCTCTGTTATCTACCAACTAAGTTCTCCTTTCATGGGATAATCCACTTACTGCTTCAGAGCTGGAAAAAACTATTCAAATTTTGTGTATATTTGTACTTGCCTAGAGATCGGGTCACTGACAATCTTACTAATCTCTTGACAGTTATCAAATCCCAGAGGTCCTGAGGCCAGAGGGCATGAGAAATCTCACCATTGGTTCGTCAGTGAATAAAAAGAAAAGGAAACAAAGTACTTTAGAATTTTTGCTCCAAGCTTTATTATAATATCTTATACTACCTACATACAGAAAGAAGGTTATATGTGGAAGTTGAACATACTAAAAAGAAACCCGTGGCTCACGGTAAAAGTGCAAGGATAACACTCGCTAAACATTTCCTGTTAACTCACAAAAGCCTAGATTACAGATTTAACAAATTTTACCTTCCATCTTTAAAACTCATTAAAAAACATTTTTTATTTGCATTAGTGATAAAATTTGTGAAACCCTACTGCAGTCTGGAGTTTAGTTAATACAAATACAGCAGTGCTGGGTTTTCAGCTGTGACATGTAGCATGATGAGGTAAGATATTAAATTAGGGGAAAGTAGATAAAGGGCATAGATTAACTCTGTATTTTAATCTTCACAATGTCTCTGCATGTAAAATTATTCTAAAATAAAATTTTATTTTAAAAATAATAGTTGTAAATTTCTACTGGACATTTTTATGAAAACTTATAATCCAAATTTTGTCACTGTACTAAAAGCGGAGATGATAACCAAACTCTGAATGAAGCAAAAGTCCTCTACTCGTAAAATTGTAAATCAGGAATATACTGGGAAATAGAAGTAACATGATTTTTGTCACAAGAAAACAGAACAATTGAAACCCAAAGTCTGTACTCAGGACAAACTCAAAAGCTGAGTAAACACTGGCAAAATTTCCAGAAAATTTCTGATGTGGCAAAAGATTATTTTACAAGTTCTTTTCTCCATTAATATCTCTACTTTTATATCCATTCTAGTTCTACAACCCATACTCATGCAACAGAATAAAATATCTGGATCAGGAGAAATAAGCAAAGAAATACAAACAGTTAATAGGATATTAATATTACTGCAGAAGAATATTGTGCCCAAGTTCTACTCTAGGTTAATGTGTGAAAACTCTCAATAGAAAATTTAAAGGAAAATAGGATTTGCAAAAGTTGTACACCAGAAGAAGGGAAAAAGCATTATTGAAAGAAGTCTAAGGTAAGGATACTAGGCTTAAACAGTTTGGGAAGTTAGACACTAATTTTCTAGAAAAAAAAAGTTACCACATAAATTGTCTTCTTTTTCAGTCCTAAGAAGATGCTTTCCAATTTTTACCCAATTATACAAACATTTTCTAAATTTAAACTATTGGGTAGGAAAGAGGCTTCTCTAAATTAGGGTTCCTTGTACCATAATTCTTCACTAATGAAGGATTTTTTTTTAATAAAGCACAATTCCTACTCTCGTTGATTTTCTCTGTTCACTAAATTTTTAAATAATCTGCTGTCTTGCTCAGAGTGTCACTTCAAAATCTTTAGGAGGAGGAATGTGAAACTTGTTCTTTTTTAATGATACTGAGGATTTTGAAATGGAAGGAGCATTAGCTCTCCTATATTGACAATTGACGATTTTAAACAAGGGAAAGTATTGACAATTATTAAGTATATATTGTATGGCCTTTGCTGTATCAAATTTCTCATTTAATTTTTTTTAGCAAACTATGTAATAGATAACAGGGCCGAGTGCTTAGAAGCTAAGTAACTAACAAGACACAAATCTTACTCATTGATTGACATGTAATTCAGAGGTGCTTGTGTGACCCTAGAACAGCCCTCATAAGTATCACATTTGCCACGGTTTCAGGTATTTGTAATTGAATACATTCAATTAAGTATCTTTATCTGTTCCTTTTTTGTGGAAACATTTACTGGAAATGTGTAAACACATTAGAAAGTACTCTGAGATGAACAAAGTAAATGGCAAAAGAGTGGGCTGAACAGCAGGCTCATTATAGGAAATGCAGTCGGCTACACTCAGAGCCATCTGATGTCATGGAAGGAACTTTGAATACATTTTTGCTATGGCAAGTGATATGACAAATAAATTACTTAGTAGGGTATATTAATATTATAAATGGCAAGAATTTCATGACTGATTTTTGGAGAAAATAATTCAAAAACATATGCACATAAAATCATATATTTTGAAGTTTTGTTCCTTGATTATCAGTAACTAATATGAAGTTATCTATGATAGAATGTTTGGAAAACAGAAAAATCACCAAAAATAAAATTATAAAATATTGATTTGTTGCTCCTTCAGCAATAACTACCACTAGTGTTCTGAGATATAGCATCCAATTTAGTTATGTATACACAGACATATGGAAATATTCATATCAGGGTTATAGTATATGTACTTCTTCAACATGGACAATAAATATTTCATTTAATGACAATGATATTTCAAGATTTTAAAATTTCTGCTCTCTGGAGATAATTGAGATTACTTTTGTAACTTTAATATAGAATCTAATTCTTTTTAATATTTGAAAGTAGAGAAATTCTCTCTAAGCTGTGTGTTTTGAGAATTTCATAGTTTGCTTTTGTAAGGTTAAAGTCAAGGAATTGTGCAGTATACTCACGCAGTGCTCCTGGTAGGCAGAAAAAGACCCATCCCTACCCCATCTCCTCCCAACTTGAACTTCATTGCATTATTCTCACATGTGAGCATTAAGATGCCATCACCTAGCTCCAATTTAGTACAGAGTACATGTGATGTATGCTATGACCCCACTCAAACAAATTTCTACCTATATATGTAAAAAGAAAGTATTTCAAGTCTAAGGAAAATTTCAAGAACAACACAAGGAACACCCATATATATGTAGATGTATACTCCCTGGCTTTCTCTCATACATGCACACACACTTATTTGTATTTACACATAGGTAGGAATTTGTATTTGTGTGCATGAGAGTTAACGTGTAGGCAATATATTTTACTTCTTAATAGTTCAGATTAAGTACATTATTTTTCTCCTCCATATCATATACACATGTACACACCCATTAATGTCATTGAGCTACCCATAGAATATTGATAGCTAAATTACAGTTCAGATTGAAATTCTGCTTGTTCCAATAACATTCTTTGTTGCTTTTGGTTTGTTTGTTTTGATGCAGGATTCAATTAGTTGTCATGGCTCTTCAGGGTTCTTTAATAAATTACAGAAAGCATTTTTTAAAAGCAGTTCCCCAGGCCCTTTTGTCCTTGTGTCACTGAAACGTTTTATGTGTATTAGTTGTCTTGCAGAATTTCCATCAGTTTGAGTTTGTGTCGTTGTTTTCTTGTGATTAGACTGATTCGACTATTTTTTTATCTTTCCCTCTGTGCACAGCATACTACAGAGTAATGAAGTCCAACTACAGGTCAAAGTGTGCGTCACTTGTGATGTAAGCTGGATAACTGTGTTAAGGTGGTGTCCTTCAGATTTCTCTACAGTAAAGGAACCTTTTTATTTTCATAGGATGATTCTGTGTGAATATTCTATTCTTTAATCCTCTCTTCCCCCATGGTTTTAGCATTTAGTTATGATTCTTGACTGAATCAATTAGTACTATGTTGATTTTTAAATGTTTATCAGTCCATGAGTGCTATGTTCCTGCTAGGAGGAATAAATTTGAGTCTGCTATTACACAGTCGGGCAACACAGTCAGCCATAATATATTGTATATTTCAAAATAGCTAGAGTGGAGAATTTTGAAACTTTGAAAGATGATAGATATGCCAATAAT
This sequence comes from Perodicticus potto, assembly GCA_963574655.1. NCBI lineage: Eukaryota > Metazoa > Chordata > Mammalia > Primates > Lorisidae > Perodicticus > Perodicticus potto. Next base: position 22,761 of record CAUYRH010167780.1, on the reverse strand, counting down.
CCTAATTTGACCATTACACAGTGTATACATATATCAGAACATCACACTGTAGATGTGAGAATATGTAGAATTAGTACGTGTCAATTAAAACTAAAACTAAAACATAAAACATTTTAAAACACTAATTTCAAAGTAACTCCTTCATTATTTGTTTATCATTTTTGTGTAAAGTGATTTTGCCTTTCCTCATTTAATTGTTATTTGTTCACTCAGTAAATATAATCAAATTATAATGTTACTCATTTTCATGTTAAATATTCCTCAGTTTTGGCAGGGAGAGCTCCTCCAACTTCCTTTTATGTTTTCTTGGCATGCTTACCCCAGATTTTTGTATATGTGATTGACTTCTGCTGATGAAAACAACTTCCTTAATATCTGGCAGACAAAAACATTTCGGTCTCTCATTACTTTCTCTCAATCAGTCATGTTTCATTTTCCCAAAGAACCCTGACCACATCCATCCAGCTCTTTTCACCTAAGTCTGCAGTGTACATGTCCGTATCCTGCTGCTCAAGAACTATAGGCAAACCATTTTATCTCCTCCACGGCATAAGCACATGTATTAGACTTTCTTCTTTTTCATATAAATTTGGAACAGATATTTTATGTTCTTTAAAACATTTTTAACATACATTTTTCTAATTATTGAAACAATGAGTTACTTCTGAGATCCTATTTCTAGACAGCTCCTTTGAGTAATTGCACCCGTCAGATCTGGGTTATTTTCATTCCTATTCAAGCACCCTCCCTCCCCTCTTTTAATGGAATATTTTAAGATTGAAACATTGTAGTTAAGCTTTTTATGCAAACACATATTTAACATATATATTTTCACTATGCTTATATTTCATATTGTTTCTATTTTCATAAGAATATGTACAATAATTATTTACATGTCTTTTTTTATCTGCTTATTCCCAAATATTTATGCCATTAATTCTTTATATTAAGGCTTTCATTATTTTATTTCTCCTAGTAGGTTAATGTGTACCTTTAAATATTTTCATTTTATCCTGGAACATTTGATATTTTCAGAATTCTTATATATATGAGAATGTATTTTTGTTCACTATCATACATCACAGATATTTATGTTGCAAGTAAAATTTGTGATATATATAGTTTTTCTTCAAAATGCTGACAACAGAGTTTCATGGTCTTTTTTTGTTTGTTCCTGCAAAGGAAATTCTGAAATTGGCACCAGTTTGGTTCTTTGGTTAGAAAACCATGTTTTCTTAAGTTTATTTGATTTTCTTTTTGAATTTCAAAATGTTATTATTTTTCCTGTCTTTGAAATAGAAAAAGCAACGTCAGAATGTATTTAATTGAGTTGCCTCTGATTTTTTATCCGGAGATTGTAACCATTTTAATTTATTTATAATATACCTGTATAGTATAGATAGAGCTTATAGTATAGATACTATATCTATATGGTATAGACAGAGCCTTTCTATTTTAATTTATATTTTTATTTCCATTCCATATTTATTGTAATCACGACTATTAGACCACATTTTGAATTTCTTCTCCATATTATTATATTCTTATATAGTTTTATGTTTATTTTCACTTTCTTCTGTAATTTAGAAGTACTTTTTTTTCTATTGTTCCAGATAGCTTGTATAAATTCACCGAATGTGAATTCACCGAATTCACTGAATCTGCTTATAATGTAGATTTGATCATGATATTTTACTTGTTTTTTTGTGACTTATAACATCTTCAACTCATTCATTTCTCTTTTGATTCAAACATCCTACTGGTTTTAAATCCCCTATGTCTTCCCTACGTATCATGATACTTTTTCTAAAAACAGTATGTTTTAGCAGGACAATAAAAATTTCAAACGATTTAGTTCATTCTGGATTGGGAACTCATTCAGGAGTATGGTATTATTTTGCTTTTTCCAGCTGTTTCTGCCTTCTATTCTGCAACTTCTCCCTGCCTCACAATGCCCCCTATGCTGTGTTGGTTTGTATATCCTTGAATGGGACAAAGTCCATATGGAATTGTTTTTTGCTCTAAAATGGCTATTCTCCAAGGGTCTGCTCTTTTTTTTGTTTGTTTGTTTGTTTTTGAATGAACAATAATACAATCCTTGGGAGAAAAAATATTGTTAAAATTTCCATTATGCCACAGAGTTAGTGAAATCCCTATCAAAATCTGGATGACATTCTTTACAGAAATAGGAAAAGCCATCCTAAAATTTATGTGACACAATAAAGACCCTATATAGCCAAAACAATCTTAAGGAAGAAGAACAAATCTGGAGGCATCACTCTTCCTAAATTCAAAATATATTTCAAAGATATAGTAATCAAAACAGTATTATGCTGGTATAAAAACACACATGTTTATTCTTGGAGCAAAAGAGAGAGCCTAGAAATAAGCCCATGTATCAAGTGTCAAGTGATCTTCAACAAAGTCTCCATGAACAATGAGGAAAGGAGAGCCTCTTCACTAAATGGTTGTGATAAATCTTGACATTCATATGCCAGAGAAAGAAATCAAACACTTGTCTCAATGTGTTGAGATACAAAAACACATTGAGATCACAAAAATCAACTCAAAGTGGATTAAACTGTTAAAGTCATAGAACTTTAAAATTCCGAGAAGAAAAAAATTAGAGAAAATCTTTTTAGATATTGACCTGCTTATTGATTTTTTTGATATGACAAAACCATAGGCCACAACAGAAAAAGTAGACAAATGGTATTGCACAAAGTAAACACATCTACGTAACAAATGAAACAATCAAAATAGTCAAAAATAAAATTATGAATTTGGAGAACATATTTGCAAACCACATATCTGATAACAAAATAAAATCTCAATTATATAAGTAACTTATGCAATTCAATTCCAAAACATTAAAAACAAGAAATGGGTAAAGGACTTGAACAGATATTTCTCTAAAGAAGCTATACCAGTGGCCAATGGATACATGAAAAGGTTCTCAACATCACTAATCATCAGGTAACATAAACAAATGCCACAATGTAAATAGATACCTCACCTTACACCTGTTAGGATAGTTACAATAAAAATGGCAAATGATAATAAATAATTTCAATCATGATGTGGATACAGGGAATCCCTGTACACTCTTGATGGAAAGTAAGTTGATAACAGCCATTTTTGAGAACAATATAGGAGTTACTCAAAAATTAAAAATAGCACTATCATATGACCAGTAGTACCACTTCTGTTTACATATCTAAAGGAAATAAAATTGTCTAAGAGATCTCATTTCCATGTTCTTTGCAGCATTATAGCCAAGATATGCAAGTAATCTTTGTTGTTTGAAATGTTTTTCAAACAACAAATGGATAAAGAGCATGTATATATATAAAGTGGAATATTTTTCCTCCTTAGGATAATATTATTCCTCCTTTTTTTTTTTTTCCAAATTAAGAAAGAGTCCTTTATTGATTGGCTGGGGCAAGAGCGGGCTCAGGCCTCAAAGTCTCTCGAACCATAGCAGCAGGGATGGAAACATTTTATAAGAGATTTTTGGTAGGGGAGGGAGAGTCCTTAATGTAAGCTGAATTTGAGAAGAGCCAACACCTGGTAAGGAGAGTCCTTGCAAGGGGAAGCTTGGGGTTTGCAATTATTACTAAACTTTTTCCGCTGAGCTTTCTGTCATAAAGGGGGAGTGTTGAAAGCCCTTAGCAAGATGGAGTTGGGGCATAATATTCCTCCCTGGTCTTATGTCCGAGTCAAACCCTTGACTCTTTGAGTCTTGCTTGCCTACCCTTACATAATATGGGGGTTGGGGTTGTAGATATAACCAACAATCAAAAACCAAATCTAGATGCATGCCCTTTAACATACTTAACAGAATAGAAAGTACAAGTGTTATAGTGGGGTTGTCCAATTGTGCAAGTGGCCAACTGGTCTTTGGTGGCTCCTATTTGGCTAATTAACTATATTGGGGCAGCATGTACAGGAAAGAAATCAAGATTTTAACAGTCTTAGCTTAAAAGGGCTTTCTCCTGGGACTGCCGTCCAGTGGGTTCTGCTGTCTTCTTTGGTCTTCACTCGATGCTGACGAACCATTGACTCTCACAGCAATGGGGGTACTGAGGATGCCAGTGAAGGGACATCCTCACATTTGCCACACCAGGAAAGAAGCTAGAAGACATTGTACTAAATAATGAAAGAAGATAACAAAAGAAGAATATACATGATCACACTTATATGTGGAATCTAAAATCGTCAAATTCATCAGCGAGTAGAACAGGGTTTTTCAAGATTAAAAAATGGAAAAAGGGGAGATGTTTATTAAGGGGTAAGAAGGTTTGTTTACAGAAAACGAATAATTTCTGGATACCTAACATGCAGGAATGTGAATATAGTTAATAATATCATATTGTATACTTACAGTTTCCTAGGGGAGTACATCTTAAGTGTTCTTACTAAAAAAAAAAAAATGAGACAGATAGTGAGAGAGCAGAAAGATAGACAATAACTTATTAGGTAATGAATTTTCTGGCCTCAGATTTACAGCAAAATAATATCATATTATATACTTACAGTTTCCTAGGGGAGTACATCTTAAGTGTTCTTACTAAAAAAAAAAAATGAGACAGATAGTGAGAGAGCAGAAAGATAGACAATAACTTATTAGGTAATGAATTTTCTGGCCTCAGATTTACAGCAAAATATTGCCATTGTCCATCCTTAATACATACAATTTATTTGTCAATTATACCTCAATAAAGAAGGAAATAAAGACCTTGGCTAAAATGCCTAGTATGTAATGGCCCTCACATCTATGTGAAATTATGAAGTAGTAAATATTCTACTCTTTTCATAAAAACCTACAATTTTGTTATCCATTATACAGATATAGGTTAGTTTGAGGCTCTTATTTAAGTAATCTCATCCACAGTTTCTAGCAAACACTTCAATATTGTGATTGATCATTTTTCTTCTCCATTTTATATATTTTAAACCAATTATTTTAAGAACCATTATGCCTATATTAATTCTTAGTACATTATCTTGGTTGATGTTTACTCCTGCACGTAGTAAGCTATTGTTCCAATTATACCTACCAGAATATAAGAAACTACTCAAAGTAGCCTTTATGTTATTTTGTTTTTAAAGTTATTATAAGATTTTATCTTTTAAATTATTATAAGATATTAGCATTTGATCCTTTAGCTATTTGGTAGACACCAAGGGATTTTTTTCTTTTATGTGATTTTTTTCCATTGCTTTAAAACAATGTAGTTATTAATTAGGAGAAATTGATCTTTAATTTCTATGCAGGTTCCATTTCCATTCAAAAACATACTGATATAGTTTAAATTTGTCTTTAAAATATGGCACTGAAGATTCCTGTTACCAAGACACAGGACTAAAATGTTCACGGAGAGGTCAGCAAAGTCATATCTCAGCCTGAGCTATTCAGAGTACCATTAATATTGACTCTTCTCATTCAGAGAAGCAGATTCTACTCTTACCCTTAAAATAATTCTTTCCAGGATCTTGTAAATGTTATAGGATAGACTGTCTCTCTGATTTATAATCTAATTAGAGCCCTTTTCCTCTTGTGTCTGGAACAAGGAAAACTTCTCCTCATCTATTGTGCAGGGCCGTTTCATACACACGAGTCTCTTACTAAATCTCAAATCATTCTTTTTTCCTCTAGGTCAAAAGAGCACAGTTTCATTTTCTTTATCTCATAGAGGCTATTGCCCAAACTTTTCATCAAATTTGATTGTTTTCATTTGAAATAGCTCCATTTCATACTTCACTGTGATGACCCAAACAATGCCAAGAATTTTTCTAATGAGGTTAGAGGGCTATGTGTGCCTCCTAAGAAAAGTGCTTATCTTTTCCTAGCAGTGCTGTTATGTTGCACAAGGAATAAATCAAGCTCCTAGAATGGTTCCAATTTCTCAAAAACTTCAGTATGACTATGGCCGTTACCTGTTTAAATATGTTGTGTTTTAATTTCTTGAACACAAAGTTCAGCTTACTGCCTTTTCAAAACATTTCTCTGATTTTTAAATTGAGTGAAGTATAATTTTTATTTTCATGCAGATTTTATCAGTCATGCAGTCAAAACACCGAACATTGTATTTGCAAATTTGCTTAGTATACATTAGCTCATAACAAATAACAGATCTGCAAAACATGTTTTGGACATATTTCGGTATTTACTAGAGAGATCAATATGCTTACAAGCCAGTGGAATAAGAATCATAGACACTTTACATTATTTTGACTCAATGTTTTGAGTCCTGTTATGTGGAACAGATAATTTTTAATTTCCCATTATCTTTATTTTCTCTGGTCATAGCTGCTGTTGCTACCATAAAAGATAGAGAGCATGAGAAAGAGAGAGAACAGGATAGAAAACATACAACCAACATCAAACTGAACAGGGAAAAGTTAAAGAATTGGAAGATACAAGGGTGCCCACTGTCATCACTTTCATTCACCGTAGTATTAGAAGTCTTAGCTAGAGAAATCAAGCAAGAGAAGAAAATAAAGGCCATTGAATTGGGAAAGAGGAGTTCAGACTATTCCTATTTGCTGATGACATGATCTTGCATCTAGAAAAACCTAAAGACTTACCAAAAGACTCCTAGAATTGACAAATAAATTTTGCAAAGTCTCAGAGTATAAAAAGCAATGTACATAAATCAATAGAATTTCTATGTACTAATAACAATAAAGCAGAAGGTCAAATCAAGTACTCCATATTATTCACAATAGCTACAAAGAGAATAACATATTCAGGTATGTACTTAACCAAAAGGTGAAAATTCTATATGAGGGGAGGTACAAAACATGGATAAAAGAAATCACAGGTGACACAAACAAGTGGAAAAATAGCTCCTGCTCATGGACAGGGAGAATCAACATCATTAAGATGTTCATACTACCCAAAAGGATTTACAGATTCAATGCAATTCCTTTCAAAATGCCAACATCTATTTCAAAGACCTAGAAAAAATAACCCGAGCCTTTACTTAGAGACAAATAAAAAGCCCAAATGATCACAGCAATCTTAATGAGAACAAATCTCTAGGTGTCACATTACCTGACTTTACATTGTACAATAGGTCTGTAGTAACTAAAACAGCTTGCAATTGTATATAGGTAGAAACATGAACCAATGGAACAAAATATAAAACCTAGAAATAAAACTATATTCCTTTGAAGAAATGATCTTTGGCAAAGCAGAGAACATATACTGGGGAAAGGGAGCCCTATTCAATAACTGGTGCTAAGAAAAGTAAATACCAAGATGCAGAAAAATAAAAGAGGACTTCTATCTTTCACCATATACAAAATTAATTTAAGATAGATAGAAGATTTAAATATATAGTTTTAAACCATAAAAATTCTAGAAGAAAACAGGAAAAAATCTTTTAGACATTTGCAGCCAGCCTAGACAAAAAATTTATGATCAAAACCCCAAGGGCAGATACAGAAGCAACAAAAATAAATAAATGAGACTTAATTAAATTAAAGCTATCGTCACAGCCAAGGAAATAAACAACCTAGTCAATAGAAAACCTTCAGAATGGGACAAAAGATTCACAAACCACACTTCTGACACAGGACTAATATCTAGAATGTACAAAGAACTCAAACAAATCAGCAACAAACAGCCAACCCCATTGAAAAGTGGGCAAGACATGAACAGAAATTATTCCAGAAAAGAAAAGTAGTCTAAAAACATATGTAAAAATGTTCAACATCTCTTGATAACAGGGAAATGCAATTTAAAATGACAATGAGATATCATCTTATCCCCATCAGAATGGCCACTATTAAAAAATCAAGAAACAATAGGTGCTGACATGGTTGTAGAGGGAAAGAAACACTTATACACTGCTGGTGGGATTGCAATTAGTGCAAACTCTATGGAAAAATGGTATGGAGATTCCTGAAGGAAATATAGTCCCTTGAGTGATCAACTTAAGAGGGAACCTGTAACAAACTGGTCAACATTGAAAATGGTACACATAAGGAACTAGGTTTACTGTGTTGCATATATGTGGTGCATGTCTGGTTTGTGAAAATCAGGCCAGTTCAAGGAGGTCATCAACATGGTTGTTCAACTTTGGAGGTTCTACTGTTACACACACATATACACATACCCATGTACACACACATGCACACCCCACAGAGTATTTATTCAGACATAAAAAGAATGAAATAATGTCATTTGTAGCAACTTGAATAGAATTGGAGACTATTTTCCTAGGTGATATATTTCCAGAATGGAAATCTAAACACCATATGCCCTCACTAATAAGTGGGAGCTAAACAATATGTACACAGTAACAAAAAGCTGTAAAGTTCATTGGAAAACAAGAAGGGAACAGGGATTGAGGGATAAAAAGTTATCTATTGGTACAATAAACACTATTCTAGTGACAGGAATACCAAAGCCCTCACTTAAGTATTATGCAAGATATTCATGTAACAAAAGCATTTGTAGCCTTTTAAAATGTTGAAATAAATAAATGCAAAAAAGAAAGAATTAAATGAAACAATGTGTTTGAACATTTGAAATTTGTATTAGTCAAGGTTCTCTGAGACAGAATCAATAGTTAATAGATAGATATAAATAGCTTGATTATTGATAGATGATAGATTCATGGAAAGATGAGAAAAAATTTTTAAAGAAATAGGATCACCATGAGAAGACTAACAAGAGGCCTTCTATAAGCTCAATACCTCAGGTTACCAGTAGTATGGTTCAGACCTAGTCTGAAGCCATAGAACCAGGGAAGTTGATGTTATAAATAACTGTTAGTCCCAGGTTTAAAGCCTTAGAAACTTGGAGCCTGCTGGTGGAAAGTCCTGGAGTCCAAAAGCCAGAGAACCTGGAATTCTTATATACAAGAGCTAGAGAGGAAATGTTCAGCCCCAGGTGAGAGAAAGAATAATTCTCCCCTTCTTTACCTTTACGTGTTATCCAGGACCCCAGCCAATTGAACGGTGCCTACTGACACTGAAGATAGATCTCCTGCACTTTGCTAGCAGAATAATTTCTACTAAAACCTTCTTACACACATGCCTATAAATAATGCTTTACCAATTCTTTAGATATTTCTAATCCAGTCAAGGTAACAACTAAAATTAACCATCACAATATTAACAGTCTATTGTAAGCTGATAACTTTCAATTCTTCTAAAACGTCTACCCTTTTCTTTCCCCTTCCTCCAATTTTCATCTCAAAAGTCATCTTCTTTCACATAATATTCTCCTGGTAAAGCATTATACTTAAACATTTTTATTTTTATTTTATTTTATTTTTATTTTTTGAGACAGAGTCACTTTGTCGCCCTTGGTAGAGTGCCATGGCATCATAGTTCACAACAACTTCAAACTCCTTGCCTCAAGAGAACCTCTTGCTTCAGCCTCCTGAGTAACTGAGACTATAGGTGCCTGCCATCACGCCCAGCTAGTTATTTTGAGACAGGGTCTTGCTCTTGCTCAGGTTGGTCTCTAACTCTTGAGCTCAAGCAATCCACCCACCTCGGCCTCCCAGAGTGGTAGTAATACAGGTGTGAGCCACTGTACCCTGCCCTAAATAATGACATTTCCAATGTTTTAATGAAGCTAATTTAGACTAATAAATACAATAATTACTGACCAGAAAAATAATTTCAAAAATACTGATAATTGCTAAAAATTATTATGGTTTGTTATGATTTACCAACAAATATCAAAAATATGGGTGATAATACATAATGTTACCCCAATGTTGCAATTATAAAAGCAAAGATTAAATAGGACAAAATATACATAAAGGAACCTTACTGATGCTAAATTGACTTCTAGATGATAAAGAAGATGCCCTAAGGGCATAACTTCTTTTAATAGCAGCTAATTTAACTTAAATTAAACCAAGCATAAGGCAATAAAACATATTGAATTAATCAAATCAAGGTTGTGAATCTTTTATACAAAGCCATTTTTCAGCTAACGTTATAGCTTTAAAGTAATCTTTCTGTGCAGTTCTTAATAACAACAGATTCTTTGTTTCTCATAAATGCTGTGAAGTCACTTCTATGAAGTCTGACTTTATTATTTGTTTTATTACAGAACATTGAAAAATGAGGGTAAAATTTTTCACTGATTCTGTATGATTTTTAGATTTGCATTTTTGCAAGTTGCATTGGCAGTAAGTATATTTAAATGCGGTCAGTCCTCTGTAAGTGTAATCACTATTTCTCAACAGAATATATGTCAGTTTGGTTAGATGAACTTAATTTTAGTAAGTATTATTCTTTTTAATGTTAATTATCAAATCTTTATTTTGAACTCAGGTTTATTCCTAGTTTTCTTTTTCTTAAGTAATACTTCCCTTAGAATGAAATTATATCTTCCTAGGAATGAAAAGCATATTTTCTTTTTCCCAAAGTGGCTTGGGGGATAAAACATAGACAATTTTGTTAGACTTAAAAGGAGCTATACACACTTCTATAGGCACCACTGTATAGAACTGTTACTTTCCTTGGCCCATAAAGCAAGTGGGAGTGGATGTGTATTATAAAGAGAAAGTGAGGGAGAGTGTGTGTGGTTTTGTTTTTGTTTTAATCTAACAAACCAGATTACAATCATCTTAAAAAGAAAGCTATCATGTTTCCTTCTTAATCTATTTAATCATCTGTAAATTGTAGCTGTAAGCTAAATTGAAAATGCTACAATCTTTTATATTGTTTAAAAATGATCCTAAATTATGTTTTAGTAGAAGCTGAGATTGGCCTGAGGTTAGTAGATCACAGGGAGTACACAGGAGAACTCACAGTCAATTACCATCGGTAGATTGATTCAGAAAGTCTTTACTGACCACAGTGATTTCTGGCATTTGGCTTTCAACAGGACAATCAGCTATACCATTGTAATTCTCCACAGGGATTGCCCAACAACTTGCCTTCTATTCACAAGTTACCTCTTTCCACATACATGAATAACTGCCCTCTCTCATCAAATTACTCCCATCTCTTATAAAGTTTCCTTACATTTTATATGGGTAAGTGCAGTCCAGTAAGAAAACTTTCCTGCAGGAAACATATCTGGTTAGAAGCAAATGATTTAGATTTTTGATCTTCACTATTCATATGTATTTTTTAAATTCCTGTCTATCTGTGATTAATGAATTCTATCCCTTGGTCCCCTTGGCTCATTTATACATCATTTGTTTATTTCCTACAGCATACAATATTATCTTTTACAATATAATATAGAACATCATACTCACAAATACTAGCTTAACAAGAAGCTAGTATATTTCTCTTTATGTTTAAACTTGTCTGAGTTTGTTTTCTACCATTATAATAGAAAAAACTACCCTGAAAAATACAAAAGTAGGCCATGCATTTAACCAATCAAAAATTATCAAAAATATGATAAAGAGTGCTAAGCAGTGATTTCTGTTTCTCCATCATCAAGTTTGAGATGTTATGTTATGAATATCAAAGCTCCTAGACAAATTATTGCCACTCATTTGTACTTTTGCTACTATCTGTTTGTCTGAGTCCAGTGATATAAGAATTTTGGTAGGAAAAAGTTATGATATTGATATTATTTGCTTCTTATACCCTTTTCAATGAGATACTACTAGAAAGAGTCAAAATTTTGTTCAAGCTTCACATGTAAAAGATAAGAAGAAAGAAAATACAGGTTTGTTTGAAAAGTGATGTCTGCTTAGATTCAGCAATCCAAATAGCTGAAAGCCAAATAATTATGTATCTTGTGCAGTTGGAAAAGTCAACTACTGGTCTCGAAATTAATGTTAGTATGTGAAAGGGCAATGAGCTGGAGACAACAATGAATATCACAACCTAAGAACAGCCAGAGTAGAAAGGGATAGGGAAGTGATCCCTGATAACTGGACATTGTTCAGTAAAGTGGCTAACACACAAATGAAAATTCACTGACTGGAATTGACAAAAACAAACAAACAAACAAAGGATATGGCCCAGAGATCCCAGACTCAGGACGAGATGCTGTCAATGACTTTTCTCCCTCTACAGAAGAAACAGATCTTGGCTCTAAGAAGTAGGTTCACTATAAAAGGAGAAGAAGAATATTTAAATAGTATATATAGAAAAAAAGCCTAGGTCATTTTTAAATATTTTATTTTATTTTTGATCTCTTTTTTTCATTTAAAATTATTATGCAATACTTCCTCCTTCTGGTAACAGGACACTTTTCTTTTTCTTAGAAAATGTCCTCTTCCATCCTATGGAGTTGTCAGTCACACAAATCCAATTCTCCCCACAAAGTTAGGCTGGTGAAGACGTGATATGATGAAATCAGGGTCAACTAAAAATTCAAAATGCATAAAGCATTACTTGCGATGCTGATGCTGATGCTCTGCAGAGCTCTGATTATGGCCTTGAGTCATTTCATATTTTTGTTGATTTATCTATTTAATGAGACATCACTCTCTTTTTTCCTTTAGGTCTTTGCTCATAGTTTCCTTTTTGTTCCTTTTCACATAGGGTTCACTTCCAGTATGGCAGGTTTCTGGGAATGAGAGTCTCAGGTGAGAATCTGGCACCTCCAGATTATCTTTAAATTGGGTAGAGGGAGGAAACACCAAAGGGTGAGATAAAAATTTGAGCATAAATTTGTATTCAGAAAACAAAGAAGTTGATAAGCCTAAGAACTGAGCAAGATTCACATTTAGGTACTATAAAGCAAGAATTTAAAGTATAAATTCCACCAAGATAGTAGAGCAAGGTAAAAATATTGGGCTTGATTTAATTGAAAGTCCATCAAGGTCATAGTTTAGGAATTGGAACCATACACCTAGATTGAATAATGCACTTTATGTCTAAAAGAAAAACTGAAAAAGTAAACAAAATTCAAAGATGTAGATTAAACCTCATCACATAGTAAGTGTAAAGGGACTAAAATGTCCAAATAAAAGGCAAAGCTCATCAGAATACATTACAAAGTTAAGATCCAAATATGACATATGTGGTGTTTGGAGGACACGCACTTAACTTATATAAAGTTTCATGCCAATATTGAAAATATGAAAGTGGAATGATTACATTATATCAGGCAAAGAAGAATGCAAGAAAAGGAGTATTCTCATAAAGAAGTATTTCATAATGTAAATGTATCACTTCAGGAAAAACACAATCCACTGCACATTTGTTCCAAGTTGCACTAAACAAAAATACAGAAATCTGAACTGTATATTTACTTTTTGGAGATTTTAGTGCCTAGGTCTCAGTAATTTCCAAAAATGTAGATAAACCACTAATTAAAAGATAAAATAAGTATAACATTAGATATGAGAGGCTGAGAAGAGTAGAAGTTAAGGAGGAATAAGGACAAATTTATTAAAGGATACAAAATGACAGATAGACAGGAAGAAATAAATTTTAGTTCTATACCATTATAGATGACTATAGTCATCAATAATATTTAGTTTTAGATATTTTATAATATACTGACTATATATTCAAGGAAAGATTCAAGGAGGATGCTGTCTGTTCTCAGTATGAAGAAATGATATGTGTTTGAGATGAAGGATATGCTAATTAGTCTGATATGATCACTACACATTATATGTATTATGACATCACTATGTCATAGTGATCTAATAAATATGTACAATTATTTGTCAATTACAAAAATAATATAGACAAGATAGAATAATTTTAAAACTCTATTAAGTAGATTTAATTGACATTTATAGAACTCTGCATCAATAACAGCACAATATACATTCTTTTTGTGTAAATATGGATCACACTATATAAAACAAATTTTTAAATGAATTTAAATTATTAAATAATGTGGAGCATATTCTCTTATTAGAATGTATTCAATAATTATATAAATAATAATGCAGCACAATTTTACACAGTTTTAAAATTCACCAACATACACATAACATCATTTTTATCTATTACATCAACTGGATAAAAGAGAAAATCAGATGATCACCTGACTAGACGGATAAAAATAATTCACAATCATGAATATCTCTCATAATTAAAACACAAAATGAAGCAACAAAAAATCACATTCTGAGAAAGTAAGAATTAGAGGGGAACATCATCAGTCTAAAACAATCAATACGTAAAAACCTTACAGATAGCATCGTACTTAGCGACTTAGTAAAATCTTGAATAGTACCCATCTCAGATCAGAAATAAGGCAAAGATGCTTGTTCTTTCCACTTTTTACACTGCACTGAAAACCAAAGCTAATGTAATAAAGCAAGAAAATAGGGAAAAGTGGTAAAAATAATAGAAAGCAAAATACACTTCCTTCATATTTTATATGAAAAATACTGAGGAATATACAAAGCAACTACTAGGAAAAATAAGTGCTTAAAATATGATTGCAAGATAAAAAACTTTTATGAATAAGTCAACACTATATTAAATATCAGCAAAAATAACTTGGAAAATAAAACTTTTAAATATCAGTTAAAGATTCCTAGTTTTTTGTTCAATATGCAAAGAGTTTTTAAGTTATCACTCATATCATGACAAAAAGAAAAAGCTGCCCATATTGAAAATCAATAATTTTTCTTAGATATATCAAAGATGAGGACACAGGGGAAATTGTCGCCCCCAAAACTGAAGAGACAGACATTTGGATACAGAGAACCATAACTTTTCAGGATCAGAAACACACGGATGAAGCTAGTATCTGTAGGAACACTTACAATGTAATTGACAAATTGCTGATGGCTCAGTGTAAAATAATTGTAGAGTTCAAAACAAGATAATGTATTTAATTTTTATTTGACAGTAAAAAATAAATTTAAAAAGAGACTAATTCTAAAAATGTGTAAACTTCTTAAAAACAACAAATTGAGATAAAATGTTCAATAATCAAAAGTTAATGTGCTATACCGGAGACACTGTTCTGATCCTCATTTGATTGTTATCTACTTGCTTTTTTATTTCCTTGTGTTGCTATTTTAACTTTTGCATGTTTTTACAGTAAGGAGTACTGATTGTTCTGTTCCATATGTACAATACTTCTAAGCATGTCTTGCAGGGCTGATCTAGTGATGACAGAGTTTGCTTATGTGGGAAAGACTTCATTTCTCCTTCATTTATGAAACTTAGTTTTACAGAATACAAAATTATTATATGGCAGTTATTCTCTTTAAGAAGACTAAAGATAGGACACATGTCTTTTACCCCTCTGAAAAGATGTAGATTGGGTAAATGGATCACAAATCACAGCCCAAATATATGCTGTCTTCAAGAAACTCATTTAACTTGTAAAGATTCTCATGTAACTCATGGTAAAGGCATGGAAAAAATATTCCTTGCAAATGGAAACCAAAAGAAAGCAGGAGGAGCTAGCTATTCTCTTATCAGATAACATAGGTTTTAATCAACAATGGTATAGAAAGACAGGCATGGTCATTATAGGCTCAATTTGACTTGAATATATAATAATTCTGAATATATGTACACCTAACACATTCATGAAGCAAATCCTACTAGATTTAAGAAAAGAAATCAAGGGCAGTATCATGATTTCTGGAGACATCAAATTCTACCCAAAGGTCTAGACAGAATACTATGGCAGAAGATGAACATTAGACTTACATGGGATGCTGGAACAAATGGACCTAACAGATATTTACAGAACACTGTATACCCTAATATTTTGAAAGTGTTGAAAAGGTAAGATGCTGACTAATATTAATCATCAAGAAAATGTAAGTAAAAATCAGAGTGGAATATTACTTTGCATCTACTAAAATAAATAAAATTTCAAAACTTGGTACTTTCACGTATTAGTTAGGATGTGAGCATGGAGATCTTATAAAGTTATAAGAGACTATATGTGTGTGTGTACATATATATATGGCATATGGCTCACACATTTCACACTTAGGTATTTATCCTAGAAAAACGAAAATATACATATGCAAAATGATTTTTATAAGAATGTTCATAGTAGCTTTATTTACAATCCCAATAAAAGCTAAAAAGAATCTGAAGTCCATAAAGAGATGAGTGGCATATTCTGATAAATAAATAAATGGAAACAATATATTGATACTTGCAATAACATGTATGAAATATTAAATAAAAAATATGCTGAGTGATGAGTCAGACACAAAATCCATCCATACTGTGTGAGTCTATTTTTAAGAGGTTCAAGAGCAGACAAAACTAATCTTAGCTAGTAAAAGTCACCCAGTAATTCCCTCTGTTTCTTGTAATTGGTTTTAATGGGGCATGAAGAAAACCTTCCAAAGTGATTAAAATGTTCTATACCTGAATTGCGGTTTTATTTACTTGAGTATATTCATTTTTCAGTGCTGGTAGATGTCTCCATTTTACTGTAGGTCAATTATACCCCTATAAAACTTATTATGAAGAAGAATCCCAGGAGGCTGAGGCAAGAGAATCGCCTAAGCCCAGGAGTTGGAGTTGCTGTGAGCTGTGTGACACCACAGCACTCTACCGAGGGTGATAAAGTGAGACTCTGTCTCTACCAAAAAAAAAAAGAAAAGAAAAAGAATCCCTCCCAGACAAAAATCTTTAGACGTTAATTGCATTCATTTCATATTAATTCCTTAGTTCATGATTCCCAACATCACCTACTTGGAATTTTATTTTATTCATCTTGTTTTACCTATTTGTATTGCTTATATCTAAATGCATTATATATTTGAAACCAGCAGTAATCAGAAATTCTTTAGTGCAAAATACAGTTTATAGTTAGCCTTCCAATATACTAGTCTTGAGCTGTTTCCCCTTCATACTTCCTTTATATTTTATTTAAAAATACTTTTTAGTACTACGTAACGTAATTATAGATATAGTGGCTGAAAAACCGTAATCCTATTATAGGAATTGTGAACTATCAGGGTACAGACTCCACTGGAAATTGCAAATAGCACAAAATTAGCCATTACAGTCATCATAAGACCTGGTAAGTATCTGCGGACTTTTGTAATTGGAAGGTTGTTAGAGTTCCTGTAAGAACACTGTGAGTGGATTATTAGAGACCAAAGTCAGTTTTACTGTGAATGAAATATGAAGTGGACAGAGCATACAGACTCAATGGGAAAGCAAAGGGAAAGCATTTGGAAAGAAATCTGGAGTCAAGTAAAGTGACCTTATTTTTAAATTAATATGATAATTTAGAGATTGAAAGGTAAAAGCTGTTGGCAAGGGAGAAATTAAAAATACAGAGATGCAGGGAATTTTTTAGAAAAGCCAGATATGCAAGAGGGTAGAAAGTTATGAGATTGTAGCCATAGCTAGAAAGACTATCCTCATAAAAATGATGGATGCTTCACCCACTATCATTTGAAGGAAGAAAGAAAGTATTTTGCATTTATTTTGTGAGTGAGAGTGAAGAAACATCCTTCTGATGAACATCTCTGTTCAGAATAACTAGAGGGATGTTGGCGTAACAGGATAAATGCTGCCTTTGAGTATGGTGAGGTTACAGAATTCATAATAATGTGAATCTCTGTATTGGTGTTGTTTTTATTTTTATTTTTTAATTTTTTTAGTAGTTTGCTCAGTAGTGATGATAAACATGAACAGTTGGATTGGCTCAAGGTTTGCTTGTTACCAAACAGGAATAAGACCAGGACAATAGCATGTCATTTTAGTATAACAGCAAAAGAATGATTAAAATGATATCCAAAGAAACAAAGGCTTACAGTGGCAGGAAGTTATAAGAATACCATTTTACTAAGAAGATAAGTAAAATCTGAAAAGAAACAAATAGTCTGTTTTATTTTCTGGTGAATAGATCCAAAATCATGAGTTTTCCCTCCAAAATATTTTTGTCAGCAAATTTACATAGTGACAGTGGAAAATGACAGATGGCCCCTAGAGCTTCCCATTCTTTTAACAAAGCAGCGGATGGTTTCCCAAAAAACAAGTGTGAACTTACAAATAATGGTAATATTTGATCTTTTTAGGTTTAGCAATCGTTTATATGGTTATTATACACAGTGGCATATATCACATCAGTACAGCAAGTCAGGAATTATGTGCATCATTTCCTGTCATATGGGGATATCTAAGTTTAGGAAAATAAAGTCAATAATTTTTTAATCCTCACAGTTTGTGAAATTGATTTATGGAAAGTTTTGGAAAATCTTAATTTTCCAAAAATGACATTGTGCAAGACATTTATCTATTTATCACAAGCACTCAACTATTAACAGTCATACTAGAAAAAAAATTCTACCAAAGGTAGTAAATATAGTGAGATGAGTAAATCTCTCAACTTAATGAGTGGTAGAAGTCCCAGAAACTCAGAAAAGAAGAAAAAATGTTATTCTTTTTACCATTTCTTCAGTGTTCTTCCTTTGCTCTGGCACAATAATAAGTGATAGTTCTTCACCTCTTTTCTAATTTAATTTTCTTCTCTACTTCTGCAATCTGGGTTACACGATACACATTATGAAATACATTGATTCTGTTAATCAACCAACCAGAATTTGAACACTTGTCTTGCCATTCTGAATCTTTTAAACTCCCAAAGTAATTTTTATTCAATTATTATTCTGACTGGAAGAGACAAGGGTATTTGTTTCTATCCCATGGGTAAGCGATAGCTTGTTTACAAAGTGACATGAGATGCCAGACAAGGGTTCATTTTGTTGAGTGGCTGCATGCATACCAATTGATACTTCAGCAATCCTGGTAAAGCACATATTTAACTTGCACCTTATGAAATAAAAAAGAGAAAATATTAAGTTAAATATACCATAAACCACTAAAATATCTATATTAAAATTAATCTCATTTTTCTAAAGCACCTCTGGGTGTGTGTGAAACACACATCACAAGTGCTTTTTTTAAAAGGTAATATTTACATGAGATAAATACTTGTTATCTCTAAATTATACAGACATAGGACTGAATTGTGAAAGATTTACAAGGCTAGAAATGGAGAAGAAATTATACTCAGGAAACTCATGGCGTGTATAATGTTTTCACAATATTTGCTCTGCTTATTAACCAGTTAGTCTATTATACTCTACCTCCTGCCTCAAAGGATCACAACAGCTCACAGAAAGGGTACATTATACAAAATGATGGTGAAATATCAGCACAAATAGGGAATCTAAATTATTAAAAATATAAATAATATTCTCTGAGTTTCCTAACAGCCAAATAAAAATTCAAACATGATCACTAGATGTGCTTTTTGAGAGGAGAAAACAAATATTTATAAGAGAAAACAAAAAAGTTATTCATAGAATTGAATTTTAAGTAAAATTTCACAGGTGATGTTTCATAATAGGAACAATGCAGTGAATAATGCCTATAATAATATTTGTACAACAAATAATATTTTACAACAATGGACTTAACTCTTTTTGAAGTAAGCTTAGATTAAAGCTCAGGGAATAATACTAGAATACAACTTACTAAAGCGAGTTATATGAAGAGTCAATAAAATATAATCAAAACATGTAGTTTTCAAAAGGTCTGTACTAATCCAGTGGTAGAATTCCCTTGTGTATCTGCATATGTGTATGTAAATGTGTGTTTATATGTTAATTTCATGTATCCAATTAAGTTTTTATTTTGCAGTTATATGTCATTTATATATCTTGTATAAAAAATATTGTGAGGGCAGTGCCTGTGGCTCAGTGAGTAGGGCGCCAGTCCCATATGCTGGAGGTGGCGGGTTCAAACCCAACCCCGGCCAAAAACTGCAAAAAAAAAAAAATTATAAAATATATATATATAGTGAAAGAGCCCATGTCCTAAACAAAATCTCTTCTTTCACAAATCCATGACTTTATTTATGTTCTCACCTATAGTAATTTGTTCCCCTTGTACAGTTTAAACTATTCTCCAAAAATCAGGCTGAATGGAAGTTTCTCTTTGATCTTCCACAGAAACAAATTTCTCATTTCTCTGTGCCCACACACAAAAAAAATAATAATAAAGTAACATTTTTCCACTTGTACAGCATTCTTTACACTGTGCTGAAATTATTTCCATGACAGTCTCTTTTATTAGAATGTGAGCTTTGTAGAATTACACAATTTGCCTTGAACATGATAGTTTCTTGAATGCTTTCAACTAAGATTTGATAAATACTTTCAATGTTAAAGAATTAGAGGGAAAGAAATTATTTTTTGAGAAGGTAATAAAATGTTAATCTAGAATTCAAGTCCGTAATGTGTCTTGATATTTCCCTCAAACTACTTGAATATAGATTTTAGCTGTGTATATTTTTCTGGAATGTATAAGCTTTGATCAGTCTCAAAGGAATCCATGTTTCTGGCCCTATGGGATAAGAAATACTGGGATAAACACATTCTGAGAATATTACATTTTTTTTCTTCTAAAGGATCAAGTTTTGATCAGATTTTATAACTCCTCAAATAGATTTTCTCCTGAGTCTCATAAATATTAAACACAGTTACTATTGGATATTGTCTGCACTTATTATAGGAGAAAGTACTTATTTATAGTATTCCCTAAGGTATTTTGGCAATGTAGGCCATATCACAGCCAAACATATTCCACCTGATTTTGTTTATTTTTTGCTGATAAAATTACTGTTCCCTAAGTGGAGACCCAACTGACAAGACTGTTGGGCCAATTATCCATTAGTGAGAGATGCAGAAATAATTGCTTCTAAAAATCACTATCCTGTGATTAAATGACAGCACTTCATGGGGGGGAAATGCACAAAAATAAGGACATAACTTAGAAAGCTGTATTAATTAAAACAATGTTTGCAGATTTTCAAACTAGACATACAATTGATAATTCTATTTCTAATGCCAGTTTCCATTTACAAAGCTCTTTTGCTTCCTGCAATTTTATATATATATAAAATATATAGGATAAAAATTTTATATATATATAAAATATACAGGATATATATATATATATATGTATATCCTGTAAAATGGGAATTTAGACTAAAGCCCATTAAGATGATTTGAATTATATAATTCATTGTGCTTATCAAATAGTTAAAGCCAGCTTAAAATATGTTATAGTTTAATTGTAAAAGTATAATTAAGTAAATTAATCATGGTCACAATAACTTAATCTTACACATCATTATTGTAAAAAATGGATATTCAAGTTTTCCTTGCACATTTCAAGCTATCTGTATATGTTATCATTATCTGATGGGGAAGTAAAATTCCCCCTCTGTCCTTTTAGGGTATCTTGCTGGGCCTAACTAACATAAAACTGATTTAGAGAAGAAAAGCTTACAAATTTTATTTAGCAATTTTTCAAAAGCCTTCATAAGAAAACTGAAGACCCAAAGAAGTGGCTAGGCCTAAGTGTTTATATACCAGGGTGATCAAAAATGGGCAACTGTGGGAAACTAGTTAAAATACATGGATGGCTGAAAGAAAATACAAAATTATTTTAGAGACCCATTTATATAGATTACCTTGGCCTCAACTCCCCGCCTCTGCTGAAAAGACTATTTCTATTCTGGTTTAGGGAGGGCATCTTTTTTTTATTATTATTAAATCATAGCTGCATACATTAGTGCAATCAAGGGGTACAATGTGCTGGTTTCATATACAACCTGAAATGTTTCCATCAAACTGTTTAACATACCCTTCATGGCATTTTCTTAGTTATTGTATGAAGATATTTGTACTCTGCATTTGGTAAGTTTCACCTGTACCCTTCTAAGATGCACCATAGGTGAGGCCCCACCAATTACCCTCCATCCATCCCAACCTCTCCCCTTCCTTCCCTTCCCATATTCTTGTGCTATAGTTGGATTAGAGCCTTCATATGAAACCTTTAAAATAGCTTCATAGTAGGGCTGAGTACATTGGATATTTTTTCTTCCATTCTTGAGATACTTTGCTAAGAAAAATATGTTCCAGCTCCATCCACGCAAACATGAAAGAGGTAAAGTCTCCATCTTTCTTTAAGGCTGCATAGTATTCCATGGTATACATGTACCACAATTAGTTAATCCATTCGTGGGTTGATGGGCACTTGGGCTTCTTCCATGACTTAGCAATTATGGATTGGGCTGCAATAAACATTCTGGTACAGATGTATTTGTTATAATGTGATTTTTGGTCTTCTGGGTTGGGTATATACCTAGTAAAGGAATTATGGGATCAAATGGTAGGTCTATTTTTAGATCTCTAAATACTCTCCAAACATCCTTCCAAAAGGAACATATTAGTGTGCATTCCCACCAGCAGTGTAGAAGTGTTCCCTTTTCTCCATATCCATGTCATGTGGGCTAATCTTACTGGAATTAGGTGATATCGCAAAGTAGTTTTGATTTGCATTTCTCTGATGATTAAAGATGATGAGCATTTTTTTATGTGTTGGTAGGCCGTGCACCTGTCTTCTTTGGAGAAGTTTCTCTTCAAGTCCTTTGCCCATCCTGCAAGGGGATCACTTGTTCTTTTCTTGCTAATACGTTTAAATTCTCTATGGATTCTGGTTATTAAACCTTTGTCAGAGGCATAACTTGCAAATATTTTCTCCCATTCTGAGGCTGTCTGCTTGCTATACTTCCTATGTTCTTAGCTGTACAGAAGCTTTAGTTTTATCAGGTCCCAGTAGTGTATTTTTGATACTGCTTCAATTGCCTGGGGGGTCCTCCTCATAAAATATTCATCCAAGCCTATTCCTTCAAGAGTTTCCCCTGCACTTTCTTCTAATATTTTAATAGTTTCATGTCTTAAGTTTAAATCTTTAATCCAGTGAGAGTCTTCCTTAGTTAATGGTGAGAGGTGTGGGTTCAGTTTTAGTCTTCTACAGGTCGCCAGCCAGTTCACCCAG
>CAUYRH010167778.1:0-10527 GCA_963574655.1 Perodicticus potto | reverse complement strand
CACAGCAACCTCCAATTCCTGGGCTCAAGCGAGTCTCTTGCCTCCGCCTCCCAAGTAGCTGGGACTACAGGCACCTGCCACAATGCCCGGCCATTTTTTGGTTGCAGCCGTCATTGTTGTTTGGTGGGCCCGGGCTGGATTCTAACCCGCCAGCTCAGGTGTATGTGGCTGTCCGCCTCAGCCCGTTGAGCCACAGGCGCCGAGCCCCAGCTATTTTTTTGTTGCAGTTTGGCTGGGGCCGACTTTGAACCCGCCACCCTCGGTACATGGGGTTGGCACCCTACTCACTGAGCCACAGGCGGCGCCCAAAGTTGAATGCTTTTTAAAACTACCCCAACCTACTCCCAAAGGATGCTGCCATCATTGGAATAGAGGTTACAATTGTAAAATCAAAAAAACTCTTACAGCAGAGGATGGGAAGACAGTAAAACATTTGTCTTGCTGGTAATATAACTCATATGAAAGTGACATGTGAGATCAAAGTGAATAAATATATATTGCTGTTAGAGGACGTACATTCCCTGGCTAAACTTGCTTCTTTAATGACATTACTCAATTGGATAACTTCTAAAAGCTCAGCTGAAGATCAAAAGCAGAAATAAAAACTGTAAAAGCTATTCACATGATAACTGCTATATCTAAAAACAAAAAGAAATGTGGTCTGTGTTTGAAAAGATGTTTATGTTCTAGAAGATGTAGTATATTAATATATTATAAAAACAAGATGAGAAGTCAGATTGTATCTTTGTAAAAATACAATTTTTGGAAGTCTTCAAAATGATTTTGAGACAGAGAAAAGCACTAGATAAATCCAACAAAAATGACAGCAACTGCTCATCAACTACAATTTATTATAATAAAGCTCATTAAGTTAGAATGAATAATCAATGACTTGACTTCTGAAACTTTTTTCTTTTCCACCCTACCAAATCTCCTTTCCTGAAAAGAGAGTGGTCTATATCTGCTCAGTGGGGTAGAAGACAGAATGTCAACAGTTTTCTTTTCTTTTTTTTTTTTTTTTTTGTAGTTTTTGGCCGGGCCGGGTTTGAACCTGCCACCTCCGGTATTTGGGGCTGGCGCTCTACCCCTTTGAGCCACAGGCGCTGCCCGAATGTCAACAACTTTCTGTTTTTTTGTTGTTGTTGTTGTTCTGGAGACGGTCTCATTCTGTTGCCCCAGGCTAATGTGCCATGGTATCAGCCTAGCTTACAGCAACTTCAAACTCCTGGGTTAAAGAGATCCTCCTGCCTCAGTCTCCCAAGGAGATAGGACTATAGATACCTGCCACCCTGCCCAGCTAATTGTTCCATTTTCAGTAGAGACAGGGTCTCATCTTTTTCTTTGTTTTTGGAGACACAGTCTCAACTCTGTTGCCCTGGGTAGAATGCCATGGCATCGTCATAGCTCAGATCAACCTCAAACTCTTGGGCTCAAGCAATCCTTTGGCCTCAGCCTCCCAAGTAGCTGGGACTACCACACAGGTGCTTGTCATGACACTTGGCTAGTTTTTTCTATTTTTAGTAGAGATGGGATCTTGATTATGCTTAGGCTGGGCTCAAATTCCTGAGATCCTTCTACCTCCGCCTCACAGAGTGCTAGGATTACAGGCATAAACCACCATATCTATCTAGCCAGTTGTCAATTTTTTGACTACTTTCCATATGTGAGCAGAATTAATATAAGGATGCTAACTGCCCTAACTTTAAGTCAGTAAGATCTGAACCTACTGTATAAGCTATATAAAACATGATAATTTTAGTATATGTAAGTAACATATATGGAGTTTCTATTTCTCAAAAGAATGAGAAATTATGTCTGAAATATCAAGACATGTTAGATATCAAATACTAACAACATGAGGCCTGAGACTGATAAGAGGAAATTTAAAAATAGGTGTCTTAAATCTATCCACAAGGCAGATATGGATTATGAAGAGTATGTGAAGAGCTGGCTCAAGCGGCTAAGGCACCAGTCACATACACCTGAGCTGGCGGGTTCAAATCCAGCCTAAGCCCACCAAACAACAATAACTATAACCCAAAAATAGCCGGGCGTTGTGGCAGGCACCTGTATGTAGTCTCGGCTAATTGGGAGGCAGAGGCAGGAGAATCGCTTGAGCCCAGAAGTTGGAGGTTGCTGTGAGCTGTGATGCCACAGCATTCTATATAAGGCGACAGCTTGAGGCTCTGTCTCAAAAAAAAAAAAAAGAGTATGTGAAGAGGATCTCTTTGGATAAATTGGGCTCTGAGTCTTTCCCCCTCACTCCAAGCCTAGAGAAAGGGGCTTTTGAAGAGGGTCCACTTGGAACACTCACTGTGTGCTGATGTTTGACAGAAAAGTAAGAGGCATTCGCTATCAGCTGAGGTACTAGAGCTAACAGCCTCTATATCCCTACCCACAAAAAGGGCAAAATATGCAGGAGTGTTTTTTGGGAGCAGAAGTAGGTCAGGTGGGCAAGAAAACCATCCTGGAGTCTTTTTTTTTGCAGTTTTTGGCCGGGGCTAGGTTTGAACCTGCCACCGCGAGTATATGGGAACAGCGCCCCACTCCTTTGAGCCACAGGTGCTGCCCCATCCTGGAGTCATTTGAAACCCCACCCCAGAGGACTGCCCAGGAGGGCAATGACATTCCAACAGAGAATGTGGACATATTCATTCATTTATTCATTCATTCGAGACCGACTCTCACTCTGTTGCCTTGTAGAGTACTGTGGTGTCACAGTTCACAGCAACCTCAAACTCTTGGGCCCCAGTGATCCCTTTATCTCAGCCTCCCAAGTAGCTAGGACTACAGGCGTCCACCACAGTGCCTGGCTAGTTTTTCTCTTTTGAGTAAAGAGGGGGTATCTCACTCTTGTTCAGGCTGGACTCGAACTCCTAAGCTCAGGCAAGGAACTCCACCTCCGCCCGGCCTTCCACAGTGCTAGGATTACAGGCCTGAGCCACTGTACCCAGCTGACATACTCATTTTTAAACTGAGATTGTATGTATGATATGAAGTGACTATGGCAGGGCTTTTTATTACCTCAGAGAAAAAAAAAATTTTTTTTTTTTTTTTGAAACAGTCTCAAGCTGTCACCCTGGGTAGAGTGCCTTGGCATCACAGCTCATAACAACCTCAAACTCTGGGGTTCAAGCAATTCTCCTGCCTCAGCCTCCCAAGAAGCTGGGACTATAAGCACCTGCCACAACGCCTGCTTTTTTTTGTTGTTGTTGCAGTTGTCATTGTTTTTTCAGCTGGCCTGGGCTGGGTTCAAACCCACCAGCCTCGGTGTATGTGGCCAGCGCCCTACCCACTGAGCTATGGGTGCCACCAGAAAAAGAAATTTTAAAAGTCATGGGCTGCCTGAGTTTGCACCCTATATCAAAGTAACAAGTTATCCCACTAAATAAGTTTTAAAAGGATCACAGAAGGCAAAAGAAGTTGATTTTATGATTTTATCACCAGTTTAAGCACAGACATATACTTAGGTAAATTAACAAAGTGACTATAGTCTACAAAAAGATGTTTTTAAAGAGCACTACATATTTAAACTTTTCCCATTTTCTCAACCCTCAAAACGTTTTCTTTACTTCCCATGACTTCAGTGTTCACCATATTTAAGTTAAAAATGTCCTCAAAGGAAGATAAGTTACTAAAGAAAAGCCCAAATCAGCTCTCTGCCAGGGAATTTCTTTTTTTACTCACCTTGGGACAAGTGATTTCAGTCTGCTGGATCATGATGAGAGCTGAAGCTATGAGTGCCCCTTGCCTCACGTAGTTCACAGGGTCATTTGTCATGGGTTCTAGCAAATTAATGGCTTCCTGAAAGAATGAAAACAAAACAAAATGACTTTAAATAAAGTTGATATAGCTGGATTTTCAAATTACAAACATGTGTCTCATAATGACATTTTGGTTGACAACAAATCGCATACATGAGGGTGGTCCCATGAGATTATAATGGAGCCGGAAAATTCCTATCACTTAATGTCTTCATTCTTTAAATTTTTAAAAATCCTTTTTGCTGTTGCTTATTTGTCTCCACGAAATGCCTAGTAATGTTCTAATGATTCTGAGCAGGACTTAGTCTTACGTAAGATCTGGATCTTAGTTTTTAACAGAAAAGTTTTAAAAAGTAAAAAGAAAAAAATTATAACAGAATAAAGCTTATAGAAGAAGAATGTAAACAAAATATTTGTGTACAGTACTACAATGGGTTTGGTTTTAAGCTAAGCATTTAAAATTGGTGTCACAAAATCTACTACAAAGAGATAAAAAGTTTAAAAAATTAGGCTGCTCGAGGTGGTTCATGCCTGTAAACCTAGCACACCAGATGGCTGAGGCAGGAGGACTGCTTAAGATCAAGAGTTTGAGACCAACCTGAGCAAGAGTGTATGACCCCAGTCTCTATAAAAAAGAGGAGGTTGAGGCAGAAGGATCTCTTGAGCCCATGAATCTGAGGTTGCTGTGAGCTAAGAGGACATCGATGCACTCTAACTGGGAGGACAGAGCAAGACTCTGTTTCTCTCTCTCTCTCTTTTTTTGTTTAGCAGGCCCAGGCCAGGTTTGAACCCACCAGCCCTGGAGCATGTGGCCAGCGCCCTAACCACTGAGTGATAGGCGCCCAACCCAAGACTCTGTTTTAAGAAAAAAAAATTGTGAAGTTTATGAAATAAAGTTACAGTAATATTAATTTATTATTGAAGAAAGTTTAAATATAAATTTAGTACAGCACAAGTAAACAGTGTTATAATGTCTACAGCAGTGTACAGTAATGTCCTAGGCTTTCACATACACTCACTACTGACTTACCCAGCCCAACTTCCCGGCCTACAAGATCCATTCATAGTAAGTGTCCTGTATAGGTATACTGTTTTTAATTTCATATGCCCTATTTTTACTGTACCTTTCCTTTGCATAAATACACAAATACTTACCACTGCATTATAGCTGCCTATAGTATTCAGTGCAGTAATACACTGTATGATTTGTAGCCTAGGTTTGTAGCCTAGGAGCAAAAGGCTTTATCATACTGCCTATGTGTGAAGTAGGCTAAACTACCTAGGTTTGTTTAAGTACATTCTATGTTTGGGGAACCATGAAACTGCCTAATGATGCACTTTGCAAAATGCTGTTAAATGAACCATGACTGTAGTTACTGTCACTCTAAATCAATGTTTTCATACAACAGTGTAGTAACAAGTTGATTTATGACTACTTGAATGCAATAGTTCAGAACCAGGTAAGGTTTACTTAAATGTCAGTGAACTAAAAGTAAGTGAAAAGGAAGCTTTAGAACCTGAATTTTCCTTTCTTGAGGTAAAAGGTCATCAAGAAATTAAGAAAAAATGGAATTAACCTTGAAAAGCATGTATTTTCAGACATACTAGTAGGTATTTTATATTATCCCATGCGATCCTCTTAATCCTAAAACAAACAACAACAACCAACACAAAACAATATTTATAAACAAGGAACTTGAGAGTTTGAAAGGTTAAATAACTTGTCCAAGGTCAAGTAAGTAGCAAACCCAGGCCAGTCTTGACTCAAAAATCTGTATTATGTGTTCAACTTCCTTCAAATACTGGGTAGGTGAGATAACTCCTTAGATGATTTTAAAAGCCCTAATTTTAAAAATTAAATCAAAACAAAACTCACAAAACTTTATTTGCTAGCAGAATGGCAAAAAGTATTGAATCAAACAGATTAGAATGAATTTCACGGCTGCATTTCCCAAGACAAGATGTGATGGGATTTTCTAAAAAGCTGATTAGCATTTCCCCAATAACATAATCTTCTGTCCTGGCACTCTGGGAGGCTGATCCATCTCTTTGGGAGGCTCAGGGTGGATTACCTGAGCTCATAGGTTGGATATCAGCCTGAGCAAGAGTGAGACCCTGTCTCTAAAAAAATAGCCAGGCATGGTGGCGGGTACCTGTAATCTCAGCTATTTGGAAAGCTGAGGCAAGAGAATCACTTGAGCCCAAGAATCTGAGGTTGCTGTGAGCTATGACACCATGCACTCTACCGAGGGTGACATAGTAAGACGCTGTCTTGAAACAAAACAAAACAAAACAAAACCTTCCAAATGTCAGTTCTATGAAAAAAAGAATTCAAATTTTGTTACATAAATTAGGAGTTCCTACATACTATATACCCCTTCCTCTTAACAGATTTAAAATGTCTATATTATATCAAAGGCTTTAGGAATGTACATACTGTAACTAAGGCTCAGGGATGCCTTATAATAAAGTAACCACTCAAACTTTAATTCAGCATTTCTCCAAGAACTCTTTCCGCCCAAATGAAATCGACTAATACCCTGTAGGATGTTTGGGAAATGCCACTTTACAACACAACATCCCTTTTAAGGTCCTTAGGTAGATATAAATCTGGGAAGAAGAGAATGATGGGTCTACAGGGATAAAAAAAGTTCTTAATTCAGTATACTATTTCTCAAGTATCCTTCATTCTAAAACTGAGGAAAAGAATTCAATCTTTTTTTGGAAAATGGCTTTAGACTTTTCTACATGTGAACTTATGTATTTTTTACATATATAAGAGCTGTTAATAGATAATACACATAATAGGTATGTGTATTCTTTCTATCCACTTTACTAGAAAATGTAATGACATTGTGCAGAGGAGCATGTTTTTCAAACATATATTGTTGATGTTCTTTATGAAGTCATGATAAAAATATAATCAAATTTCCAACTTACAAATTAAGACCATAACTTGAGGTGGGGTGCGGCAGCTAATGCCTGTAACTGTAGCACTCTGGGAGGCCAAAAAGGGAGGATCTCTTGAGCTCAGGAAGTCAACACCACCCTGAACAAAAGCAAAACCCTATCTGTACTAAAAATAGTAAAATTAGCAGAGCATTGTGGAGGGTACCTGTAGTCCCAGCTATTTGGGAAGCTGAGGCAGGAGATCATTTAGGCCTGAGAGTTTGAGGTTGCTCTGAGCTAGGCTGATACTATGACACTCGAGGAGTGAGCAACAGAGTGAGATCCTGTCTCAAAAAAAAGACAATAACTTGGGCTCTGAGGTATGTAACACAACTTTAAAGGTGTATTATAGAAATGAACAGATGTTTCAGGGTTTTTTTTTTTTTTTTTTTGTGAGACAATCTCATTTTGTCCCCTCAGTAGAGTGCCATGACATCATAACTCACAGCAATCTCAAACTCTTGGGCTCAAGTGATTCTCTTGTCTCAGCCTCCTGAGTAGCTAGGATTACAGGTGCCTGCCACAACACCAGGCTATTTTTAGAGACAGGGTCTCCCTCTTGCTCAGGCTGATCTCGAATTTGAGCTCAGGGCAATCCACTTGCCTCGGCCTCCTAGAGTGCTGGAGTTATAGGCATGAGCCACCATGCCCGGTCTAATGTTTCAGGTTTTTAAGAAATAAAAACCCCGGAGGTGCCTGTGGCTCAGTGAGTAGGGCGCTGGCCCGAAATACCGAGGGTAGTGGGTTCAAACCCGGCCCCGGCCAAACTGCAATTAAAAAAATAGCAGGGCATTGTGGCGGGTGCCTGTAGTCCCAGCTGCTCAGGAGGCTGAGGCAAGAGAATCACCTAAGCCCAAGAGCTGGAGGTTGCAGTGAGCTGTGACGCCTCAGCACTCAACTGAGGGTGACAAAGTGAGACTCTGTCTCTAAAAAACAAACAAATAAACAAACAAACAAACAAAAGAAATAAAAAACCCACAGTATCAAACCTTAGGTAGGTACTGATACCTATAACACACAAATTGTCTAGAAATAAAGCAGACTTGTTTAGCATGAGTAATACAATTTCTCATTGAATTAACTTGTCAGATGCTGTGTTTCAAAGAACATTTGCCCCTAGATATCATATTAAGTGGAGAATAATCTGGAAAGGAAAAAAGAATTAATTTACATTTAACTCATGAGGCCTGATATAAATGTCAACTAAGAACATGAAGGGTCAAATACTTAGTAAACCATCTAATTATATTCTTCTTTTGTTAACAGAAGAATATAGATGTGTTCTTGAAAAAAATAAAGGCCAATTTCTATAAATTGTATGTTCTATATACAATGACAACTCCAGTAAAACTGAAGATAAATTCTCATATGAGCAATTCTCTCTCAAAAAACGAAACTGTTAGGACAGAGACCGCGTCCAATTTGTTCACCATGGTATCCTTAACCTTTTGACTGTGAATGCCTATAGACATTTAAACGAGATGTTCTTTTGGCGAGAATGACACCTGCAGATACAAGTTACTATTACATTAGCTGACTTGAGTCTGTAAGCATCAGGCACTTCATTTTCAAGATTTTTCACAGTGTGCCGAAATAATTTGTACAAATAGTGGAAAATGAAACCACCTTGGGTGAATTATTTCAATTAGTAAGAAACCAAAGAAGGTCTGGTAGCAAGTTTTGTAATGGTTGCTGCAATTGCTGCATGCTTCCATGGGCATGTTTCATTTCCGAGCACTCCACAGTCAAAGGGTTAAATGATCTTGCCATCCACTATTCATATAGTGAATATTTACTGAGAACCTACTATGTACCAGTTTGATTTTAGGCTCCCAGAGTGAATATTCTGTCTCACGGACTTTACGTTCCAGCAGAGAGGAGCAAGACAAAAAAATAGGTGTAAAATATATCAAGTGGTAGGTAATAAATGCTATGAAGAAAAATAAAGAAGGGAGACAGAATAAGATAAAATATTAAAAGGGGACGCTTTAAAAAAAATTTTTAAGCAATTCTTGCCACATATAGTGAAAATACTTATTTTTATTCCCAGCTTCAATAATTTTTATGTGACTAGAAAATATTATTTATATCCACTGTCAATTCCCTTTATTAGAGAAGTCAAGCAAATTAAAATTTAGATTCTTGGACTCAATTCATAAACTTACAACTATGTTTTGTCTTGACCTTGGCCATAGATGATAAAAAAGTGATTCCTTTCTCTCTGATATAAAAATACTGGAAATACTACCATTTTCTTTCTCGTATGCACACACATACTTTCTTTTAACAAAACACCTCTTTCGCTTCTGGGAGGTGGCCAAGGTTCATGCATGTGTGCTGAGAACCTTGGTAAAATGTGATGATTATGTCATTGTTGGGAATCAAGAATACTTGTTATTTAAGCAACAGCACATTTCTTTATGAATTTCATAATGAATTATGTTTTCAAATCATCACCTTGCCTAACTCAGCTGTTTATAATTTTTGAAGGTTTAACAAACACCAGGTCACCTCTTAAGGTTAGAGATGAGAAAATAGGCAAATAGCACACAAGTGATTTGCTTCAAATAGAAAAGTTACCAAATGAACTGATTTGGTGGCTTCAGATGAGAAACTTGATTTCTGTAATATGATTATACAAATCAATATAATTATTTGTATATAATACAAATCAAATATGTGAAATAACCATATAAAATGACCAGAGCAGTTTCTTTAAAGAAAAAAACTTTTATTTTATTTGTGTGTGTTTTAAAAGAAATCAATGATTCTTAAAAGAAATTCAACAGCACTGCTTCACTTACAGCTATCCATGTAATGTGATGGTTTGTTCTTAAGCAGCTTTGGGCATTCCAGCACAGTAAAGTGAGAAAATAACTGGTAAGTTTTGTGAGTCTTACGGATCACACTATACTTGTATTTTTACAGCTCTCACATAAACTCTTCTGTGAGAGAAACCATGTGGCGCCAAGAAAGAACTGACATCATTGGCTTTGGGCTTTACCTTGTTTCCTGTACCAGCACAGCAGATCCCCAGGGCCATTGCAGCTCCATAGCGCACGTGAGGGTTGTAGCTCTCTGACAACAAAGAAACAACACTTGGGCACTGTTCAGGGGTCCTGAGAAGAAACAGAAAACAAGACAGAGTGATGGAGCATATTTTAAATCGAGATGTTACAATTTTAGGGAGGGGAGGGTGAGAGGGTGGGAGGAAGGAGGGTAATTGGTGGGACCACACCCATGGTGCATGTAGAAGGGTACAGGTGAAACTTACTAAATGTAGAATATAAATGTCTTAACACAATAACTAAGAAAATGCCATGAAGGCTATGTTAACCAGTTTGATGAAAATATTTCAGATTGTATATGAAAGCAGCACATTGTACCCCATGATTGCATTAATGTACCGAGCTATGATTTAATCAAAAAGAAAGAAACTCAGCAAAGAAATTTTAGACTTAAACTTAACCATTTAATAATTAGATTTAACAGACATCCACAGAACATTTCATCCTAACAAAATTGAATACACATTCTTCACATCAGCCCATGGAACATTCTCCAAAATTGATCACATCTTATGTTACAAGTCTAACCTCAGCAAATTTATTTATTTATCTTTTGTATAGACAGAGTCTTACTTTATTGTCCTCCATAGAGCACCGTGGCATCACACAGCTCACAGCAACCTCCAACTCTGGGGCTTAGGTGATTCTCTCGTCTCAGCCTCCTGAGTAGCTGGGACTACAGGTGCCCGCCACAACTCCCAGCTATTTTTTGTTTTGCTTTTCTGCCGAGGCCAGGTTTGAACCCG
>CAUYRH010167767.1:0-23661 GCA_963574655.1 Perodicticus potto | reverse complement strand
ATACAGAAGCCATAAGAGTACCAAAAGCCAAACATAAGAGTTGCAGTTTGGGATGCCGTGGACTATTTAAGGACTGTTACCTATTTGATCTCACAAAAGTCATATTTAGGGCAGTGCCTGTGGCTCATCAAGTAGGGTGACGGCCCCATATACTGAAGGTGGTGGGTTCAAACCCAGCCTCGGCCAAACTGCAAAACAGAAAAATGGCCGGACGTTGTGGCAGGCGCCTGTAGTCCCAGCTAATTGGGAGGCTGAGGCAAGAGAATCGCCTAAGGCCAGGAGTTGGAGGTTGCTGTGAGCTGTGTGACTCCATGGCACTCTACTGAGGGCGACAGAATGAAACTCTGTCTCTACAAAAAAAAAAAGAAGGGTATAGGTGAACCTTATTAAATGCAGAATACAAGTGTCTTCATGTAATAACTAAGAAAATGCCATGAAGGCTATGTTAGTCAGTTTGATGAAAATAGTTCAGATTGTATGTGAAACCAGCACATTGTACCCCTTGATTGCACTAAAGTACACAGCTATGATTTAATAATAAAAAAAATAGAAAAAAAAGATGGGTACAATATTTCAATATATTTATGTAAAGGAGATATACAAATGTTCAGTAAGCACCCGAAAGTATTAGAGAAAAGCAAATCATAGCAAATATGAGATACCACTGTATACCATTAGGGTTACTAAAATAAAGACAAAATCACAAGGGTCGTGAGGAGATGGGAATGTTGGAACCCTCATACATCACTGGTGGGATTATGAGATGGTGTAGTAATTTTGGGGGAAAAAGGTTGGTTTTTCAACATGTTAGTTACCACATGACCTAGAAATTGCATTCCTGAAATATATGTCTAACAGAAATGAAAAACTGTGTCGTCACAAACACATGTGTGTGAGTGTTTAGAGCAGCAGTATGCAGATAGCGAAAGAGTGAAAACTCCAGTTATCCATAAGCGGAGAAATGGACGAGCTAAGTGTGATATATACAAAGAATGAAAACCTCCAGTTATCCATAAGCGGAGAAATGGACGAGCTAAGTGTGATATATACTTTCAATTGAGGGTTACTTGACAATAAAAGGAAGTGAAGCACTGATCATGCTACAATGTGGATCTTGAGAATAATACAAGTAAATGAAACCAGTCACAAAAGGCTCCCTGTTATGTTTAATGTTCAAATCCACAGAAACAAAGTAGATTAGTGGTTACATATGGAGGATGAGGGAATAGGGAATGACTGTTAATAGCTACTAAGTTTCTTTTTGAGGTAATGAAAATGTTCTAAAATTATCCTAATGATGGTTACAAAACTCCATGAATTCTCTAAAAGTACTGACTTGTACCCTTTAAAAGGGCAATGTGATGGTATGTGATGGTATTTTAATATTATGGTATATAAATTATGCAACAATGAAATTATTGCGTATTATGAAATTATTAAAAAATGTGACAAATTGAAATCTGACTGTGAATGGAAGACACTGTTAGCTTTGATTTTTTTTTTTTATTTATTTTTTTGTAGAGACAGAGTCTCACTTTGTCACCTTTGGTAGAGTGCTGTGGAGTCACAGCTCACAGCAACCTCCAACTCCTGGGCTTAGGCGATTCTCTTGCCTCAGCCTCCTGAGTAGCTGGGACCACAGGCGCCCGCCACAACACCAGGTTACTTTTTGATGCAGTTTGGCCGGGGCTGGGTTTGAACCCACCACCCTCAGCATATGGGGCCGGCGCCCTACTCGCTGAGCCACAGGCGCCGCCCTGGCTTTGAATTTTTAAGAATGCAAGTAGTTCCCTGATACCTACAGTGATCTGGCCTTGCAGTGGTCTGGGTTCTATGGATAGAAGATCTAGGCCGGCCTGCCTTGTTCTGGAGTCATGACAAAAGGAAGGAAGCACACAAATTACTTAATAAATATCTGTCTGTGCTTTGACTCACCAGGCATTTATTGGGCGCCTCCTGTGTGACGGCTCATGTGCTCGACGTAGGATACACAGAGGGCTGATGCATTTTTATTATTCAAAAACTCACTTGATGAGAGCGTCAGTTCTCACCACTGCTGACAAAAAGCGCTAGAGGTTAAAGAACAGGGAGGATCTTTTCTATTCTGAATTTATATTCTGTGGAATTTCATCATAGAATTTTTATTGTCATGAAAAATAGGAAGCTATCAATTTTCATGTTAAGAATAATTTCACTTAATTTTAAGCTTATTGCTACAGTTTTTAAAGCGCTGATCACTAGTGGATAATTTGCTATTTAGAGTAATGCAATAGCAGTAAATAAGCACATTATTTGCCTACTGTATCTTCTATGTTAACAATAGAAATAATTTACTTCTAGATATTAAAACAATATTAAAAGTTATCTATTTTCCGTATGTATGCTTAAAATACCTGAAAGGTAGTTCTTTCTGGAATATCTTATATTTATTAAAATATAGTATATGGACAGACAGGAAGATTTCCATACTAACCCTGTCTTGGACGACATGGGATTTAGTGTAGAAGAACAATGCTAACAAATCCAGGTGATTGCAGCCAGGGCCCAGAAGATGGAACGACCGACTCTCTCCAAGGCCGACAAAGGAGTTTTACCTTCTGAACTGGGATGTAAAGGGTGAGGCAGTGACTTCCATAGGGAGAATGTTCCTAGGGAAGAGAGAACAAGCAAAGCCCCGGACTTGAGAAAGTAGAGCTTGCCCTGAGGATGATGCCAGGTGTTCGTTCCTCTACACTTTGGGGTGGGTAGGTGAGCTCACCAGAGCCTTCCAGGGGGACACGCTGTGCAGTTTTGACCTGATCGTTGTGTTGTTGAGGAGCTGTGCTGGCAGTGATGATAACAGTCACCATTTCTTGAGAGCTAACCATGGCCAAAGAACTGTTTATTTTGCATATATTATTTTATTCCCATTTTGGAGTCAAAGAAACGAACTCAGGCTCACGGACGTTAACTAACTTAGGTCACATCATGAATGATTTCAGAGCCGGATTTGGGGCCACAAACTGTCAGATCCCAAAGCTGCTGTTCTGTAAACCATATAGTACTTTATTTTCTCTTATGGCCGTGTTAAGGGTGGGCAATAAAAGTCAGTGTGAGATGTTGTAGGAGGATATTGAAGTAGTGATGCAGAAGAAGCCCCTGGAGGAAAGGAAGACTGTAGTGATAGTGGGATTGTGCGCAAAATTCTGAGTCTGAATGAAACGTATTGGTGGAGGTTGTTGAATCTGGAACTGCGCAGATCTAACGAGCATTCTTCTTACAAGCTAAAAAGGTAGCCTGCCGCAATCTGTGTACATACAGCAATAGAAACATTCCACTTCTGGGTCAGAGAGCAGGCTATTTATTCACAGAGGGTCTCAGCAGTTCTGGTGCCCCTGACTCAGTTTCCCAGCAGCAGTGCAGTGAGGGCTGACTGTGCCTGGGGTTGCACCATGGGATGGGGACTCCCAAATTATGATGCTCAGAGTTTGTGTAGGACATCAGGTGTGTCTCTTTTCCTGAAGAGAACAGGAAAAGGTCCTTAGATATACTGTACTATTCTTAGAATGTAAGCAAATACCTCTGAGCAAGATGAAAGTTTAAATCTCTGGAGAAATTTCCTACCTCTAAATTTTAATGTGTAGTTACCATTCCATCTTCTTTAACCTTGGTTACCAGTAGCTTTTCCCCAGTGAGTTCTGACTATACAGAAACATGAAGATTTTCATGGAACATAATTCCCCAACAATGTAAGAACAACTGATTGAAAGTGAATAAAACTTTCATTCCTTTTATAAGACACTAGAATCAGCCTATCACAAGCTTAGAATATCTGGATATGCAAATTGACTTGCCAGTTGTTCCTTTTCAATAGTATTTCTTACATCTCTCTGGATTATTCAAATTATAGTCCTGGCGTATATCATCTTAGTTTGAGCACAAATAAATTACATTTGAAAAGAATCCTTTTTGTTTTGAAGAATTCTAAGAAATACTTACTAGTGTTCAATAGAACCCTCCTTTAATTCTGAAGTTGGCAATTATCCCAACTTTAGGACTATAACAATCTCTAGAATAAACTCCATTTAATAAAACTTCATTGAGTATGAAATTTTGGTGTGTGTTTTTTTTAACATTTTAGCTGATAATGTACATATGGTGGCACTGAGTTCAGTTTTTCTTAAAAAATATGTGAGGATGAATTTTTGCATGTTTCATAGAGATTATCTAAAAGCAGAAATCCAATAATAGCATTAACTCAAAAACACATTGAACCTAGCCGAGTCCAATATTTGAAGAATTAAAAAAAGTTATCAGTTTCTAGTATAACATAATGATCTTTTATTTCCAATGATTTTCTTTCTTTTTTTTTTTTTTTGGTATACATAGGTTTTGATCAAGGGATGCAGACAGAGTAGGAAATAAGGATGGAACTTGCAAGGTTCTTCAAATGTTCATATTTGACATCCAGTAAATGTTTTCAACATGTAACTTACCAAATGAAGATGTTAGAGATTTGTCTTTTCATGTTTCTCTCTCCTCTCCTTGGAGGAGATAATAGCCTTCATTCTGTCCATTACATACCAGGGAGGAAAAGAATAGCAGTGCCAAAAATTAAGAAGTGCAATTTGAAAACCATACTTCAATGTAGAGTACTCTTTCCTTTTTACATTTTTGATTGAAATGATACAGCAGTGAAAAGTTAAGACAAAGTTTCATTGTTCTGACAGTGTAATACAGTTTGCTTTTTTAAATAGTACCTTCTGTTTCTCACACATATATACATTCTTAGCAAAGTATAGGTACATGTTAAGTACTTAATACATCTTTCCTATTACTGTTATATTACATTATATTTGTTTTTTCAAGGACATATGTAAAGCACAAAATAGAAAACTAAAAACATGAGTCAGGTGTGGTGACTGTAACCATAGCTAATGTCCTGCTAGTGAAGGACGGAGGGGCAGAGATGGTCTCTTGTCACAGCTGTTAGGAAAGATAATAAGTGCCAATTTCACGTGTTCACGTTGCTTGCTTCATAATAGCAATTTCACAAGGCTGCTTTGTAAACTTGAATGTTGATTCATCAGAATTATTTTATAATTACTTCAATGTATCTGTTACTGCATATATATTCATACATCTGCAATACTATTTTAACAGAAATGATTTTTCTGTACAAGTCAAAAGGTCCTAGAACAGTTAAAAAATATGTGTATATCTCAATCTGCATCAAGTCTGAAATTTTGTTGTATACCAAGGGATGCCTCTTTAAATGGAGGTTCTTACCTGCCCCTGACATGTCACATGACCGTTTCTTATGTGGCAGCAAGATGGTTCCAACAGACACTGGGACCACACGCTCCAGTTCATATTCGCCAGCCCATTCCTGTGCCTTCTTTAACCCTCCCAGAGGCTTCCCATCTCATTGGCTTGAGTTGGTTCATCTGTAAGTGGGATGACTGTGATTGATGTAAAGTAATTCTTCCCTGGGAGCTGAGGTCAGATCCACAACTTGCCTGGCTACTGCTCAATGGGCAAAGGTAGAATCAATGTGGAATCTGAAAGCTACAAAGTATCATTTAAGAAAAGGAAAAATCATAAGAAAAGGAAAAATTATCTCGAATTTGTGAATGAAATTATTGAAATGAAAATTACCTCTGTGCTGTAACCCTTTCTGGTATCCTCTTTTTTTCCTTTTCCAAAGGTTTTGATTAGTAACCTTATTCTAGAATAACACCATAAATTCCAGACTTGAAATTTTTTTTTTTTTTTGCGACAGAGTCTCAAGCTGTCACCCTGGGTAGAGTGCAGTGACATCCCAGCTCACAGCAACCTCCAACTCCTGGGCTCAGGCAATTCTCCTGCCTCTGCCTCCCAAGTAGCTGGGATTACAGGCTCCTGCCACAACGCCTGGCTATTTTTTGGTTGCAGCCATCGTTGTTGTTTGGCGGGCCCAGGCTGGATTCGAACCCGCCAGCTCAGGTGTATGTGGCTGGCACCTTAGCCTCTTGAGCCACAGGTGCCAAGCCCAGACTTGAAAATATTTTTGTGATATAAAAAAGCACTAACAAGTTTTTATGTTCTTAAATGAGGGTTCTATTAGGGCACTTAATTGTCCATGCTCAGCTTGCTATTTTCAATGAGTTTTATTATTGAGTATACAGTGTTTGTCAGAGACTATGTCAGTGCTAAGAAAAAGGTGTTGAAGTCAGGTGCATCCATCCCTCGTCGGTGAAGTGTTCTTTCTAGTTGTGGATTTTGAGACGTATGCTGGTGATCACAATATTGTCTTAGTCAAGGTGGGCTTCTATAATCAGCTCATAGACTGGGTGGTTTAAATCACATACATTTCTGTTCTGGAGGCTGCAACTTTAAGGTCAGGGTCAGCGCTCTTCCTGTTTATGTCTTCACGTGGCCTTTGGTGCTTGCAGGTGGTGAGAGAAACCTTGTGTCTTCTTTATGCGGGCCCTTCCCTCATAACCTCATCTAAACCCAACTACCCCCCAAATGCTAAACTTCCTGATACTATCACTTTGGGGGTCAGAACTTCAACATATGAATTTGGAGTAGACAAAAACGTGAATTCTGTAGCGAATATATTGTGGTCAGTGCTGTGATAGGAATAAGAGTGAGAGGCGGGCAGTGAAAGCTGGGCTGGGAGGGTCACCCAGCAAGAATGGGAGGTCAGTATAAGATCCTAGAGGAAGTAAGGTTTAAGCTGTGGCCTGCAGTTGGGGCAGACATTAGGTACAAAGAAAAGAAAGGGAGAAAGCCCATGGTTCAGTTGAGAGAACTGGGCATCCCGAGCGCAGGTGTGTTTGGAGCAGAGGAGGGTAGGTGAGGCGGAGAGCAGCCAGAGAGGAAGGCAGAGAGGTGCCTGGTCCAGACGCTTTAGGGCATTTGTAAGTTATACCGAAGGTTGGGACTTCCTCTTGGGGCAAACAGGGAGCCAGTGAATGCCATTTGGGGGGCGGGGCGTGCCATTATGGAATCTGTCAAAAGGTTACTCTTCACTTTTTGTAAATAGCGGATTGCAGAATGATAACGGCAGGGGAAGGCGCACCATTCCAAGTCCCTGGTTGTCCAGGCGAGAAATGTGGGAGGCCTGAAGAAAGGCTGAGACAGCAGATCAAGGAAGAACCGGGGGAAAGAATTGAGGTTGAAGCAGCAGGAATTTGTGTTTCAGCGAATACAGTACTTTAGCAAGAGGGAGACTTTTAAAGTTAAGGCACTGGTTTCTCACTTGGGAAACTGACCAGTGGCGGTGTCCGTCCCTGTGATAGGCATAACTTGCGTGATGCCCATGGGACCTTCCCCACCCAACAGCATCTCTTAGGGGATAAAGGTAAACATCTTCAGCCTAGAAAAGTGATACATTTTACACTATTAACTCTTTGGTTTCTAAGTTTTACCTTTGTTAACCCTGATAATGGATTTAAACATTGGAGAAAATGCCGTTCATACACATCTGTTCAACTCTTCCTGTGAAACGCTCCTGACTGCTGTCATTTTAAAAATGACTTTCTCTGTGTCACTTAAATGCATATTACCACACAGTTACATTGTCTTGAAATTATAAAAGGATTTTGCTTATATTTTGAACTTTGTTTTTTGTTTATCCTCATTGCCTTTATTCTTAAAAACTTGGTAGTGCCTTCTGTCCCTTTTGTATTAAGATATGTGAGGGCAGAGGACAAACATTATGTAAAGTTAAAAGAACAAACGCATACTGCAGGCCTGGAGGGTTAAATGTCCTGCACGGTATTTTTATTTTCATCATTAATGTGTAAGGAAATCCTAAAGTTACTTTTGTAAGTTTTGTTATATGTCAACTATGTGAAGATAACCAATAAATGGAGAAAGTATTTGATAATCAAAGGTTTTACATGGTAATTATTTTCTCATTACTACAACAGATAGAGCTTTCGGAAACAAAGCATGATCAAGTCTTTGTCAGTAGGTATAAACCAACCAGGCAACTCTCACTTTAGTATTTTCTGTTCCTGATGGGGAATTTGAATTCCTTGCCAGCTGCAAAATATTTTGCTGCAGCACGAAGGAAACTATATGAAAATGAAATATGTAATTTCTTCAGTTTTCTTAGGCACAAATGTTGACAGAGCGGATGGTCTTATATACACAAACTCTTACATGCAAACACGTCTGATTTTGTAGTCAAAAACGCTGGGGTGAATTTTTACTCTCGAGTTCTCCAGTTGTTTTTCCTTAAGGGTCTCTTTTCTGTTCATATTTTCATAGAAAACCTGGGATTCCACTGTAGTTATTAGTCCTTGAGGTTTTTGACAACAAATAAAAGAAACTAAACGTTTGCCTTCCAATAAATCCTATGGGTATTTCATTTTTAGATAACCTTGCTTTATGGATACAGTTTGGCTCAGTATTTAAACTTAATGAACTACAAGGAAATACTTGAGCCCTTTTATTTCTTACCTTTTGCTATATACTAATTCCAAGCCAAGGTCTGTATGATTTTTCTTATTCTTTAGCCCTTTGCTGGCCTATGTTTTTATTGAAATATTTTAACCCAATTTAGCTAAATTATCTTTTTGTTAATGTTGAGTTGTATATGTTAAATGTTTTCATCTGCTCACGCATATCATTATTATACTGTTATTTAATATATTGAGTAATTTTTTTAAATTTGTCTCCAAGAAAATATCTGTCACCAATATGTTGAAATCAATTGCCTTTAATTTTTGCCTTTAATCAATTGCCTTTTTTCTCTTCTTTTTTTTTTTCTTTTTGAGACAGAGTCTTACTATGTCACCCTCAGTAGAGTCCTGTGGTGTCACAGCTCACAGCAACCTCAAACTTTGGGGCTTAAGCAGTTCTCTCGCCTTAGCCTCCCAGGTAGCTGGGACTACAGGTACCTGCCACAATGCCCAGCTTTTGTTTGGTTGTAGTTGTCATTGTTGTTTGGCTGGCCCAGGCTGGGTTCTGACCTGCCAGCTCTGGCATATGTGTCTGGCACCCTAGCCGCTGAGATACAGGCACTGAGCCATGAATTCTTATCCCTGTTAACTTTTGAGTTTTTTCTTTCCATTTTTGTAAACTTTCTCAAATTTGACTTAGAATTCCCACTTGGACTTTTGTTTATTATTTCCTATCTATAATACTTTAAATTCCACTGTGGATTTATAAATGACTTTTCTTTCTTTTTTTGAGGCAGAGTTTCATTAAGTTGCCCTCAGCAGAGTGCTGTGGCAACACAGCTCACAGCAACCTCCAACTCTTGGGCTTAAGCGATTCTCTTGCCTCAGCCTCCCAAGTAGCTGGGACTATAGGTGCCCACCACAACACCAGCTTTTGTTGTTGTTGTTGTTGCAGTTGTCATGGCTGTTTAGCTGGCCCAGGCCAGGTTGAACCTGCCAGCCTCGGAGCATGTGGCTGGCACTGTAACCACTGTGCTTACGGGCACTGAGTTGACTTTTCATTCTTTATATGTCCTATATATGTATGTTAGTTTTCCATGCCAGCACTTGTGCTAATCATGAGGAAATAGCCTTATGCTTCTTGAGTAAGCAAGTATATAGGAAAAAGTAAATTATTTACCCTATGTTCACAATACTCTGACACCAGATGTGTGTGTGGGGTTTCTGTATACCAGGCAATTCTCCAGTTCTCTGCAGACATCAACTGGGTGTCCTATGATTCAATGCAGTTCTGACCCTGTCTACCTGGAGTTTGCACAGAACTTACAGGTTAGGGGCTCAGGCCACAAGACTGCCTTCCCTCCACTTCAGATGCTAAACATGAAGTGGGGGTGCCCAGCTTACCCACAACTTTTAACTTACCTACCAAAAGAGAGGCCCAGAACGCTATCCTCAGGTTATATCATTTGCTA
This sequence comes from Perodicticus potto, assembly GCA_963574655.1. Classification (NCBI taxonomy): domain Eukaryota; kingdom Metazoa; phylum Chordata; class Mammalia; order Primates; family Lorisidae; genus Perodicticus; species Perodicticus potto. Next base: position 13,814 of record CAUYRH010167767.1, on the reverse strand, counting down.
GAATGTCTTACAGAACTCAGGGAAGCACCTTTACTGGTTGATTATAAAGTCTACATAGGGATACAGATGACAGCCAGATGGAGAGGTACCTAGAGGCTCAGAAGGGTCCTACACACAGTCGCTTCTTCCACCCTTGAGTGGGGAGGACCACCCTCCTAGCACACGGACATGTTCACCAGCACAGACGCTCACCATCCCCATACTTAAGGATTCCTGTGGAGGCTTCATCATGTAGACATGAGTGATCACTAATTCATTCTCCAGTCCCCCCATCTTCGTGGAGCATGGGGAAGGGATGAAAGTTCCAAGCCTCTACTCATGGCGTGACCTTTCGGATATTACAAGGCCCCATCCTGAAGATATCTAGGAGCTCACAAGGATTTACTTCATTAGAACAGAAGGTACTGGCTCGGCGCCTGTGGCTCAACAGGCTCAGGCGCCAGCCACGTACACCTGAGCTGGCGGGTTCGAATCCAGCCCGGACCCACCGAACAACAATGATGGCTGCAACCAAAAAAAATGGCCAGGCGTTGTGGCGGGTACCTGTAGTCCCAGCTACTTGGGAGGCTGAGGCAAGAGACTCGCTTGAGCCCAGGAATTGGAGGTTGCTGTGATCTGTGATGCTACGGCACTCTATCCAGGGTGACAGCTTGAGGCTCTGTCTCAACAAAAAAAAAAAAAAAAAAAAAAAAAAAAAAAGGACAAAAGGTACTCTGATCTCCCAGGAAATTATATGGGTTGTAGGAGCTCTGTGCCAGGTAATGGGGACAGAGACCATATACGTATTTTTTATGATGTCCCAACTCACTCTGAAATCTCTTTGGTTCAATGAAACAAAAATGTATTTCTTTTCGTGCTGCATATTCAACTGAAGGTGATCGAGTGCTCTGCTCCACACAACCCTCAGCCATCCAGGCTGATGGAGCCCCACCTTCTGGAGTCTGTCCCATTTTCAATCACAGCATTGTGACTTTATTCTTTAGGTTGATTTGCCTGAAATAATTACTTATCCCACCAAAATGTATGTGCTCGGATGGAGAACCAGTTACAGGTAAGCCTTGGAAGTCTCTACTGGAGCGTTTGTGAAGTCAGTAGTTAAATTTTAAAACCGTCCTGAGTTTTTAAAGAAGACGCTATCTAAACTTTGAAAGAAGATCTGTCTGTGATACAACCTTTTCAGAAGTTTGTTTCCTTCTTTTGGTTTTTCAGAATCTGGAATTCAGAGCATCAGAATATTATGCTTTAATTATAATTAATGCATTTTAATTTACTAAAAAATTTACATAATAGAAAACGTTTACTGGAATCTTAAGTTTTTTTACCCACATTGAGTACTAGCCAGTTACCTTTGTACCACTTAATGATGTTGCTTCTCTTTACTGAGTTGAATTATCTTTCTATACTAAATTCTCATCTCTTTTAGGAAACTGGTAGAATGAAGCATTACCTTTCTGAATTTTCTGATTATTCATATATATTTAATATCTAAGTAAACTTTAGAATTATTTCCAAGTCTTAATTAAAATTTTTGAAAAGATATATAAGTGGCTTCATCTCACTAATGTTATGAAAGATTAGGAGAAAACCTTACAATTACTCTTTGTGGGGTCAGGTTCCTAGATTCCAATATCAACTTTGCCACTTATAATGGTCTGATCTTGGCAAAACTATTAGGTCTCTTGTGTTTTAATTACCTTTATAAAATGCAAGTACTGATGGCTTCTACCTTAAAAGTTTATGACTATGAGATGAATTAGTATTTGGAAAGATCTTAGTATGGGCACTGAGCTATTTCATTTTAGTATTTTTTTAAAGATAACGTAATAAAAATCTAGTGCTGGAATACAAAAGGAATGAGAGATTTTGACAGTACTACATAAAAACAAATACAATCGTTCACCTAAGAGGAAAAAGACGTGCGAATGTAGGCAGAATCATTCTGGTTTGCCTGCAGAGTAGTTGAACTCCCAGTGTACTTGATGTGATGTGTGAGGTCGTTTAAGATTAAAACATTTGATATTCTTGAAAAAACATTAAAATTTCTGTCAGGGAACCAATATCCAACCCCCGACAGGGAAAAGCTACTCAGCCCCTGCCCTTAGAGCGTTGTTCTTCATAGAAAAGATCAATGCTGAGTCTGTAAGGACTCATCATTACCAAAAATAAACTTGTAGATTGTTAGTGTTTTAACCACAAGCTAGCAATTTATTAAAAACATATCAGTTGTGTGAGAAGCGATACTTACTATTCTGAATGTTTTTCTTTATGGTTGTCAAAGTATGCTAGATATCTTGTGTGATTGGGTTTTTTAAAAAGAAGATAATATTTGAAGAGAGATCTGCAAAGATATAGCAAGATCTGACCAGGTCTGTCATCAATTAATATTAAAACATGACAATGTATGAACTGAAATGTGAGCACGCTATTTACATTGTTATCTGCAATATCGTGAGTCATCTTCATTTGAAAGTGTTAGGAAATCCCTTGGCTTCCATTGAAATTGCAAGAAGTTTGGGAGATGCACTATTATTGCAGCGCTAGCCCAAGAGTGATAGACCTTTTCTTATTACAGAATCAGAAACTACTCCTCTGAGATTCTTATTGGAAGTAGAATGGAGTGAGGCTTTATTGATTTGTTATTTCATTCGAGACATCATTTGTCCTCTTGCTCGCTTGTAGTATGAATGTTTGATAAATAATACATTCTCTCGCCTACATGTTACCACCTAAGAAATTGTTTAGCTCAAAAATAAGCCCAGTGCTTCCACAGCTCACAGTTTGGCTTCTCTGTTGTTTTGTAAAACAGCAGTGATGATAGGTCTTCCTAATTCAAATTCCTAATGCAAATGTGGGTTGCGCTCTCAGCAGTGGTTTGTTGGTGCCAGCTGAATGCCGGTTACTCTGTTCCCGTGTTCTGGACATGTGTGCGTGCCTCTCATTGTCCCTGGTTGATGACAACATCTGACCCTTGCCTTTTCTGTATGCTTAGTAATTGATTGATTAAATACATCTCTTAATGATGATCAGTAGCCAGGACTGTGAGACGGACAACAGCCAGCTGGAAGGGCAACATTGTACGTTAGCGCCTCATTTCATGCTCTGATTCAGCAGGGAGCACGGTTGTGACACAAGCCATGTTTTCACAATCAGGAAAACAAATCACAAGGGCTTTCCAGAGAGGGCTTATTTATAGCTTTCATGGGTCGTCCCTTTTGGCTTTAATTAGAAACACTAGCAACATGGCTTTTAGTTTGCTCTAGTCATCCTAATGAAGAATGAAGAATGTGTCATTGCAAGAACCTGTATAGCAGGATTACTGTTGGTACGTAATTGAACTCCTAGGATTTAATCAGAAATCATCTTTTGTTATTTTCTAAAGTTCATTCCTCTGTGAAACTGCTATGCTGTACAGTGAAACCACCAGATGGAAAGTAACTGAAATGAGAAGGGTCCCTCCTCTCTCCTGTGGGCTCTTACAATCCCCCTATGTCGAGCCTGCCTTCAGGTAAGGAGTGCTGATTGTGGAGAAGAGGATGTGAGTGGTGGAACATGACTGCATCAAAGTAGAGGTTAGATTTTTGCTGTCAGCTAACAACTTTTTTGGAGAGGATATGTTCATTTATATTCTTAGTATCCCACTTGGTCCTTCCCTATCACTTTTATAACAACTCTATTTACTACAGGCACCTAACACTTCTTGGCCCACACTGGAAGAATGGGATTGAGTCTGTGTAAATGTCAGTGAATGAAACATGAAAGTGAACTTACATCCCTTTGATGGTACGTTTGTGCTGAGGACCTCTGTGGTAGCTTACTTGTTACAGATCACCCTTCATTTCTCAACAGGTAGCCAAGGTGGGATTCAGGTAGCAGCTTTAGATAAAAGCTAAGTTTGCATCCTATTTTAGATTTCAGTATATCATGATTCTGGCAGGTTTAAACCCAGCCCCGGCCAAAAACTGCAAAAAAAAAAAAAAAAAAAAGAGCCATGGTATTATACCTTCGAGAAACATTTATTTCGATCTACAAATAGCACTTTGAAACAAAGAATATATTTTGAAGCTACGTAGAGAATTTTGGAATATTTCTCAGTAAGATTTAAATGCACAAATAGTTTCAGTCATGGCTTCAACAGTTGAATTGATTTGGGATTGCATAAAGGGCGTGTAAATATTCATAGTTGCTAAAGCATGCAGATGCTGGTAATGGCAAGCAGAGAGGGCAGAAGGTCAATATACTTCCACATATAGAGGAAGAAGTCCGTATTGTTGCTTTGCACATTTTAAAACCCAGCACATCCACCTAAACTGTGAAAATGTTAAGAGATAAAGAGATAGTGGAGACTAGCAATTTTAGCAAAAGGTCCCCAGTGCCAAGATAGTATTATAACCACAAGAATATAATCCATATTCTTTATTAATGTTAATTTGTAATTTCTATTTCACTCTTTTTTCTTCTATTTCAAAATATTAAGGGGGTATGCAAGCTTTTGTTACATGGGCAACTTTTATGATGCTAAAGTCAGGGCTTTTAGTGTCCCCATCACCCGAATAGTGTTCCTTGTACCCGACGGGTTGGGTTTAGCCCTCCCTGCTCCCTAATTTCCAGTGACTTTTACTTCTCACTTTCCACATGAGCTCACTGATTAGCTCTCAGTATTAGGGAGCACACGTGTTTGTTTTTCCATTCCTCAGATACTTCACCAAATTCTTTCTTTTTGCTTAAGAATTATTTTGGCTATTCAGACTGTTTTTAGGTTCTAAGTGAAGTATGGAATTTTTATTTTCTAGATCTGTGAAATATGATGTTGGTATTTTGGTGGAGATTGAATGAGACTTGTAAATCATGTTTGGCAATATGGACATTTTAGTAATGTAGATTCTACTGATTCATGAGCATGAAATGTTTTCCCATTTGTTTGTATCATCTGCAATTTATTTCCTAAGTTTTGTAATTCTATTTTTGGAGAGCACCCTATATAAGTATATTTCTAAGTATTTGATTTGCTTTTTTTCTTTTTTTGAGATAGAGTCTCAATATGTTGCCCTTGGTAGAGTGCTGTGGCATCATAGCTCACAGCAACCTCTAACTCTTGGGCTTAAGCTAGTCTCTTGCCTCAGCCTCCCAAGTAGCTGGGACTACAGGCACCTGCCACAATGCCCAGCTACTTTTTTGTTGCAGTTGTCATTGTTTGTTAGGCTGGAGCTGGGTTCGCACCCACCAGCCTTGGTGTATGTGGCCAGCGCCATAACCACTGTGCTATGAGTGCCAAGCCAAGCCAAAACTTGATTTTCTTTTTAGCTATTGTGAGTGGTATTGGGTCCTTAATTTGACTCTTGGCTTGACTATTATTAGTATATAGAAATGCTAATTTGTGTACATTAATTTTGTGACCCAAGATTTTATTGAATTTGTTTATCAATTCTCTTGCATGAGTCTTTTGGGATCTTCTAGGTATAACATCATGTCATGAAAGGTGATAGTTTGACCTCCTCTTTCCTGATTTGGATATCAGTGATGAAGATAATGTATATTCAGTAGTTTTGCTGTAGAATGTTCTGTAAATGTCTGTTAGACCCACTTAAGTTCGTTGTTTCTTTATCTTCTGCTTTGATGATCTATCTAGCTCTGTCAGTGCAGTGATGAATCCCCAGCAAATATGGCGCTACTGTTTCTTTCTTTGCTTAAATTTGGTAAAATTGGCTTTATGAATCTGGGAGCTCCTGTGTTAGGTGCATATATATTTAGGATTGTTTTATCTTTTTTGTTGACTTGTTCTACTCATCATTATATGATGAACATCTTTTTCTTTCTCTACCATTGCTTATTTAAAGTCAGTTTTATCACTAGGAGAATGGCTATACTAGTTGTCTGTTGGTTTCTGTTTGCGTGGAGTGTATTTTTCCATCACGCCACCTTGGATCTGTGTTAGTCCTTGTGGGTTAGAGGTGTTTTCTGGAGACAGCAGATACTTGTGGTGTGTTTTTAATCTCCTCTGTGTGGAGCATCAGACCATTTACATTCAGTGATAATACTGACATGTGTGATGCTGTTCTCATCCTGTCGGGTAGTAACTTATTGCTGTGTTTTCTTTCTTGTGCTGTTGTCTTATATGAGCTTTAACTTTTAGGTGATTTTAAACTGGCAAGTATCTACGTGTATTGTGCTGATCCACGTGTAATGCAGTTCTGAGTATTTCTTGTAGCACAGGTGTAGTTCTGACAAATTTCCTCTGTGTTTTCTTGTCTGGAAAAGTCTTTATCTTTCTATTGTTTATGAAACTTAGTTTTGCTTGGATACAGGATTCTTGGTTGTCAGGTGTTTTGTTTAGAAAGACTTAACAAGGGCCCCAGTCCCTTATGGCTTCTAAGGTTTTTGTCAAGATGTCTGCTGTTAAGATTTCCTTTTGTAGGTTAGTTGTTGCTTTGGTCTCACTGCTTATAGAATTTTCTCCTTGGTTTGGATTTTGGCCAGGTTGATTACTGTGTGTCTTGGGGATGTTCTATTTCTTATGAATCTTCCTAGTCTTCAATGACCATATTGTATCTAGATGTCTGAATCTCTGGCAATTTCAGGGAAGTTTTCCTCAATAAATTCTCAGTAATTCCCTCAAACAGATTTTCTGTACATTTTGCATTTTCTTTTTATCCCCTAGAGATGCCTATAATTTGTCTATTAGTTCACCTCACATAGTCCCACATTTCCCTGAAGGATTGTTCAGTCATTCTTTATTTCCTCTGCTGCATCTTTGAATGACTTGGTTAGCTTGACAGCCAGTCCTCAAGCTCTTCCTTCCATGTGGTTTATGTTATTATTGGGGCTTTCTGCTGTCTTGCGAAATTCCCTCAATGATGCTTTCATTTTTTAAAGTTGTTATATCTTTTCATAAGTAGTCTAAGTCTTTAGTGACTTTTTCATTGATTTCTTAAAACTTTTATGGCTTATTTTTATTGGTTTTCAGCTTGCCTTCGATTCCATTTATCTTATTCACCATCCATAGTTTGAGTTTCATTTCAGACACTTTGATAATTCCCTTTGGTTGGGGTCCAGCTACTATCGCAGCTCCACTGTGATTCCCTGGGGGTGTAAAACATTTTGTTTTTTCTTAGAACCATTTTTTTTTTTTTTTTTTTTTTTTTTTGCTGGATTCTTCTCATATAAAGAAGAAGGCCTCAGGGCTGCTGTGTTTTCTTTTTCTTTTTCTTTTTTTTTTCGTAGAGTCAGAGGCTCACTTCATCCACCTCGGTAGCATGCCATGGCGTCACCCAGGTCACAGCAACCTCCATCTCCTAGGCTTAGGCGATTCTCTTGCCTCAGCCTCCTGAGTAGCTGAGACTACAGGCGCCCGCCACAACACCCAGCTATTTTTTTGTTTTGCAGTTTAGCCGAGGCTGGGTTTGAACCCGCCACCTTCAGCATATGGGGCCAGCGCCCTACTTGATGAGCCACAGGCGCTGCCTGGCTGCTGTTTTCAAGTCACCTGTTATTCTTTGCTAGGAACTTTCCTACTTAATGGGAAGAGGGGGGAGTCCCTAGATGATACTTCATGTCCGACTCTGGATGTTGCCCCGGCTGGGGGCGGGGGGTGCACCTGTTCTGTTCTGTCCTTTCCTCCTGTCACAGTTTAAGGCAGTTCTGGATGATCTTTGTACTGGATGGTGTATTGTTCCCCAGTTCTTTGTTGGAAGCTTGAGTCAGAGACTGGGCAAGAACCCCTCTACAGAAGCTAGCATTCTGGGTTCTTTCCACAGAGGTGACAGTGTCTGCTGAATGAGGATATCTAGGCATGGTCATGAGTGGCACACTGTGGGTGTTTGCTCATTCCATGTCCATGTATAATGGCAGATTGAAGCAGGGTGTGGGGGGGTTCCCTGCTGGACTATTTGCCTTCACAATGGTTCCACAGGCCCAGCGGCTGTTGTGGAAACTCAGGGCCGAGGTCTAGGCATCCAGTCACAGAGCTGGAATCTCAGAGGAGGAGTTGTGGGCCAGCAGGAACATTGGAGCCACAGGGACAGAGCTTTGGGCCTGAGTTCAGTGGGAGCTGCTGAGATGGAGCTGCTGCCTTGGCAGCAAGGCAGGAGCTATGGGTGGGGCCGCAGAGTCTGAACGCAGCATGGAAGCCAGTGAGGGGGAGCTGTGTGGTATAGTAGAGCTGCTCAGGCATGGGGTGGCTCCTGTCACTCAGGAACCATTCTGTGGAACTGTGTGGGACAGGGAGCAGTATGGAGGTTAACAGGGACTGACCCGTGGGCCAGGGCTGCCAAGCAGCTGGCCAGGTAGCTGGAGTTCTCCCACCCTTGTCCCACTGAGGCAATTCCTACAAGGTACATGGGTGCTGTCTTTGGCACCTGAGGTTTTCCCTCTGCTCAAAAACAATGCTTGGGAGTAGGGGTACTCAACTCCCAGTCACTGGGAGGCATGGTGCTGGATAGCATCTCTGCCCACTTGCTCCCTAGCCCTACAGGTGAGGTGTGAAGCCTGCTGTTGCAATGACAAGCCTCAGGGCAGACCTGGTACCCTGCACCTGAGAGCTCAGAATAGCATCGGTTCCATTAACCTAGGATTAGTAGCCCCCAGATCCCTGCTGGTGCTATGTCTACGCACAGAAGCCACGTAGTTCCCTGATTAGATTAGCCCAGAATTTTTGTAGCAGTAGTTGGGCCCCCCTCACAGTTCAGGCTGCAGCGTCTGGGAATGAGTGTGGAACCCCAGAGTTCTCTCCTCATGTGGATGCCTCCTCAAGCTTCCCTTCACTCTTGTGGAAGGAATCACCTCTCACCTTCTCCTTTCCTCTGAACATCCCCTGTGTCTTCTCCAGAGTCTTACAGTCTTCTTTCCAAGAAGAGCCTTCTGTAGCTGGCTTTGCCTATAACCATTTATCTTCTCGAGGGTGATCATGTGCACTCTTCTAGTTCTCTGTCTTCCTATTTAGCTCATCATGATCTCTTGGTCTTGGTGTGGATTCTATTCTTTTATTTGATAGCATTTGTTTCCTAATATAAAATAAATATGACTCTCACTATGTCATCCTCTGTAGAGTGCTGTGGCATCAAAGCTCACACAACCTCAAACTCTTGGGCTCCATCGATTCTCTTGCCTTAGCCTCCCAAGTAGCTGGAACTACAGGTGCCCACCACAACGCCTGGCTATTTTTGTTGTTGTTGTTGCAGTTGTCTTTGCTGTTTAGCTAGCCCAGGCCAGATTTGAACCTGCCAGCCTTAATGTATGTGTCTGGTGCCATAAGCACTGTAGTATGGGCGCTGAGCTTAAAATAAATCTTTCTATTAAAGACATTTGAAAATACATAAAATAAAAATTAATGAAAATCATTTGTAATGCTAGATGATGGGATTTATTTCAGAATCATTTCTAGTGTGGAGAGGAGGTGGGGTCTAGATGAAAGTACATTGACCACACTAAGGACTGGTACACAGGAGTTCATTTTGCTAATCTCTTTACTTCTGTGTACTTTTGAAAATTTTGTATAAGTAAAAGGAAAAAGGGAAAAAACCCACCTGCAGTCCTACTTTTCAGGGATAACACATGCCCACACTTCTGGGTGGTCCCATTGTGTTTAAGTTAAACATAGAGACTCATAGAAATGTCCCAGGTGGGCTAATGTGCAGACTGTCCCTTTGGATTTTGTTGAGTTTTCATTGAAAGTTCACATTTGTTGAGTAAGTACTACCACAGGGTACTCATTGTTTGGTTTCCAAACATAATTAACTGCTATACAGTACGTAAACACGAAGCTATGGCCAAAACTTAGGATTCGTGTGTGTTTGGTACTATATTTAGATATAGCTTGAGTAGTGATTTTCAACTGGTGTGCTGTGAGAGGATGGATCTTAGATATGCCCTGAAGATTTCAAGGATCATTATTTAAATTATTTTTGAAAGACGTTCAAAGCATAGTGACTATATTCTGTCTTTACTTTTTTTTGGTCAACATAAAGTGTGCCGAAGAAGTTTAACTATGCATTCAAGTGTGCTGTAAGATAAAAATAGGTTGAAAAACACTGAGCTTGAGAGGCTTCTAAATGATGAGATGTGGGGAAAAATAGAAATGTAGGGAAAGCTACCTCATTCGTTCTTTATACAGTTTGCTCTCCCTTATTCTGGAAAGGAGGAAATGGAGAGCAAATTGAAACTCAGAACAGTTTTACTGAGAGAATGAGGAATAAAAAGTCTAGAGACCCTCCTGTCCTTTTTCCCCACGTACTCCAACTACCCAGGGCCAAGTGTGTGTCAGCTTCAAAAGCACATGCTCCTTTCCACATCCCAAGGAGATAAAGTGTGTTTCTGAAAAATAAAACTTTCAAGGCATATTGTTTAGTAATATGACACAAGGGATCCTCCAGGTGCTCATAAGCCTTCTAGAATGTTAATTTCTAATGACATTTAATTGTCAATCTCTTGTTTGCTGCAAAAGTGTGGTTTTTTTGTTTGTTTGTTTGTTTGTTTTGACTTAGGTCCTTGGCAGAAATGCATGTGATTTCAACTTTACATAAATCACTTTATTCCTTGGAAGTGTGTGAGAATCATTTTTGGTAAAATTGGCCCTTAATGCTTCTATACTAATTTTTAGAAAACTAGAGGAAGTATGCAGGTTTAGGTGTGGAAAACAATCTTGTGTAAATCAATTGACTATGTAATTTAATTTAATTTAATTTTTTTATTAAATCACAGCTGCGTACATTAGTGCAATCAAGGGATACAATGTGCTGGTTTCATATACAATCTGAAATGTTTTCATCAAACTGTTTAACATAGCCTCATGGCATTTTCTTTCTTTCTTTTTTTTTTTTATCCAATGGTAAGACGGAATTTATTTACAGAAAAGAATACAGAAAACACTAAAGCTCCTGGTAGAGAGAGAGAACTCAAGTGGGGAGAGAAAAGCTCTCTCCATTTCTCTCCCGGTCTTTCCCCGTCTCCCCCTTTAGGCTTTTAGTCTGGGGGTATATATAGGTGTATGGGTTCCTTGGCCAGGAAACGAATGAACACAGTCCCTTCCACCAGGGGCAAGGTGAATGAATGTATCAGTGAACGAACACAGTCCCTTCCGGGGCAAAGTGAATGAATGTATCAGTGAACGAACACAGTCCATTCATAGTAGTTTTTCTTTTTTTAGAGACGGGGTCTTGCTCTTGCTCAGGCTGGTCTTGAACTCCTGAGCTCAAGCAATCCACCTGCCTTGGCCTTCCAGAGTGCTAGGATTATAGGCATGAGTACATGGTTTTCAACACACATGTTGATAGGTATCTATATTTCTAAATACTGGCAGTCCCTGAGTTACAGACATCTGACTGATCTACGACTCACACAAATGGAGGCTATTACAGGTAATAGGTAAGTGTACCTGTTCCTACTTATATGCAAATTCAGCTAAAGAACAAACCTACAGAACGCATCTCATTTGTAACACAGAAACTGCCTCTAGATATAAATGTTGATGTATATACAATATATACAGATATAGTCTCTACTTTTGTTTGCTGAGAGGACCTGGGAGCAGCAACACCCTAGTAACAATGAGCACATCTAATGACCAGATTTTTATTTCTAAATCCCATTCTCCACTAAAAGGAACCAGACCTGCTTGGAAAAATGGGACATTCTCAAAAATAAAAAAAATGCAGACTTGGCGTCCTTAGCTCAGTGAGTAGGGTACCAGCCACATACACCGAGGCTGGTGGGTTCAGTCCAGTCCTGCTAAACAACAATGATAACTGCAACCGAAAAGTAGCCGGACATTGTGTCTGGTGCCTGTAGTCCCAGCTACTCGGGAGGCTGAGGCAAGAGAATCCCTTAAGCCCAAGAATTGGAGGTTGCTGTGAGCTGTGACCCCACAACACTCTACCAAGGGTGACATAGTGAGACACTGTCTCAAAACAAACAAACAAACAAACAAAAAAATGCAGCCTGGTGCAGTGGCTCACACCTGTAATCCTAGCACTGGGAGGCAAAGGCAGGCAGATTGCTTGAGCCCAGGAGTTTGAGGTTGCTGTGAGCTAGGCTGCTGCCTTGGTACCCTGGCCTGGGCAACAGAGACTCTGTCTCAAAAATAAATAAGTAAAAATGAAAAAATCAAAAAAATTAAAAATTGCTCAAACAATGACAGGGATATGTCAATGAGACATAAGATTCACCTACGATGGCCTCGTATGCTAAAAACTGGGGAAATTTAAGGATCACAATAAATAATGATAGCAACAGATTCTTTTTTTTTTTTTTTTTTTTGAGATAGAGCCTCAAGTTGTCACCCTGGGTAGAGTGCTGTGGCATCATAGCTCACAGCAATCTCCAGCTCCTGGGCTCCAGCGATTCTCTTACCTCTGTCTTCCAAGTAGCTTGGACTACCGGCACCTGCCACAACGCCCGGCTATTTTCTGGTTGCAGCCGTCGTTGTTTGGTGGGCCCAGGCTGGATTCGAACCCACCAGCTCAGGTGTATGTGGCTGACACCTTAGCCGCTTGAGCCACAGGCACCAAGCCAGAAACCAGGCATTCTTATTAATACAATAAATGAATGAATATATTGAAAGTCTCTTGATAGGCTTAATTATAAGAACCAGCAGCCCACTTGTCATAGTCCTGCCAAGATACCTACCTAACTGAATCCAATCCTAAGAAACATCACACAAACCCAAAGTGAGGAACATTCTGCAACCTAGCTGAAGGTCAAGCTTGAATGAGGTCTAAGGGGGAGGTGGTAACAGTGTATCATTCATCAAGTCATCAGGCTTAAGTAACAGATCACTTAGTAGTAGTTAACAACTGCTGTTCTCAGGGTCAGGAATCTGGAAAGGGCACAGTGGGGACAGCTTGTCTCTGCTCCAGGAGGTCTGGGGCCTCAGATGAGAAGACATGAGCCTGGGGGCAATTCTGCGGCTAGGGACAGGAGTCATCTGAAGTTTGTTGGCTCACATGCCTGGTGCTTAGACTGGGAAAACTCTTTAAGTCGTGACTGCTAATGGAAGCCCAAGATGCTTGGCTTCCTCACATCAGGGCAGCCTCGAGGAATCAGATTTCCTACACCGAGGCTCTGAGCTCCAAGAACAAATGTTCTGGCAAACGAGGCAGAAACTGCACCACCTTTCCTGATTTGGCCTTTGAAGCCATCCAGGGTCGTTTCTGCTGTTACAACCAAGTCACAAATCTGCTCAGACTGAAGAGGAGGGGACATAGACCTTCTCCCTGTGGAAGGAGTGTCCAAGTCAGGTTGTAAGAGAACATGTGGGACGTAAGACACTATTGCCGCTGTGTTTGGAAATGCAATCTGCCATAGATATCAATGTTCGCTTCCTGATTTTGCCGGTAGAACTGTGGCTATGTAGGAATACACAGTGAAGTGTTTTTTTGTTTTTTTGTTTTTGAGGGGGGTGGGCATCAGATCTCAAATGATTCAGGAAATAAAAGGTTCTTTGCACTGTATTAGCAACTTTTCCTTTTCTACAGGTTTGAGGTGATTTCAAAATAGAGAAGACACACTAAAAATTTGGTAAAAAAAAACGTTGTACAATCCTATAGAAAAGGTGATGGAAGTTTGAATGGGCAAGTTGCAAAGGGATAAGTACAAGTAACTGAGAAACAGTGAATGAAAACGTTCATTCATGGTTATCAAACAAATGCAAATTATAACAGCAAGAAGGCGCCATTTTATTTTATTTTATTTATTTATTTATTTATTTTTGAGACAGAGCCTCAAGCTGTCACCCTGGATAGAGTGCCGTGGCATCACAGCTCACAGCAACCTCCAATTCCTGGGCTCAAGCGAGTCTCTTGCCTCCGCCTCCCAAGTAGCTGGGA